>CM061532.1:53346359-53504485 GCA_030545055.2 Neoaliturus tenellus
CTTGTTTTTTTTTTTTTTTTTTTTTTTTTTTTTTTTTTTTTTTTTTTTTTTTTTTTTTTATAGCCAGAAGTAATCTGATTTTACTTCATTTTAGAAATGAAATTTGATGAAAATTTGTTTTAACATGATGACTTTTAAGCAATGCTACAAGACTGGTGGGCGATTTCTCAGTGTTGTAGAATGATGAAAATGGATTGGAAATTACTCTTCGTTGAAAGCGCGTTTAGTGTTAAATTTCATGGGTTAAAAATTAATATTACATTTTATGTGGAATATTTACAGCCAAGACACCTAAATACTTGGCTTGAATAATAAGTTAAATTGTTTGAGTATCCATTGATATATTAAATGAAAAATATGGGATTAAAATGCCAATCATACTTAGAATGCCATTCGTTGTGTGAAAAAACGTTATAAAACGAGGTGAGTGGAAAGGATGTTTATCTTTCATTTATAAGGTATGACTTATAGCTGTTTTGCACGCTGGGAAATACTACAATGACATAATATGCTACGGTACTTAGTAGAAATGTTTTTAAATTAAATTCCACAAGTGGTTTACATTCCCGACAACAGTGGCAAAAACGCATGACATACTTAAGTGGGTAAATAAGATAAGAAATTGAACAACATAAACGACGTTGTTGAACATCCTTTGAGGCACGTCCTTGCTGCGTCAGCGGCCTGTGCAGGATGAGGTTTTGTTATTTAGTTTTTTAAAAAGGTAATTTTTGTGGGGTGTCCAGGCAGGGGAAGTATGTGCCATCACCTGTGTCTGTTACCTTTGATCAATTTTGGAGATAAGACGCTGACTTCTGATTGTCTCTTTGGGTGTGAGTTCAAGACTTGGAATTCTATAATGTGCGACATTTCAGAGTTTCAAATTTAGAATATAAATTAGTTGTGATAGTTCGTATTTAAAAGGAGACAGAAGTAGTTTTTTTTTGTATTTTTATTATTATTTTTTTTAATAGCCAATTCGGTTATGGCTGCTATGTGAGTTGTTTAATGATTTAAGGATTTTGTGTGAATGAAAGATTAATGTGTATGAACAAATCTTCTATTGTTGAGTATTTCTTAAGTTTTACCCCTAATTCTTTAGATAGAGGAAATTGGTGGTCAAGTACCGACAAAAATTGTATTAACCTTATCAACTACCAATGACTGCAAATGTACGGATATTTAAATAATATTTTAAGTTGTTTTTAATATTCAATATTGTCCAAAGGCACAAACAGTAAAACAATTTGTAACAAATGCCTTAAAAATGAGCTGGGCGAGTCGAATGAGTAAACATTGCTCAAACAAACCACGGTTTGTTTGAGGAGGCGCCATTACCGTTTTGATCCGCTGTGGAAGCAGCTTCTTCGTCTTGATATTACAGTATAACAGTAGCCGGTTATTGATGAGCATTTTCCGCCACCAGTGGCTTTGTTTCCCGCTCCACCGCCAGGAAGCGCTAACGGTCCTCTTCTTCATTACTTTGCTCACACTTTTTCCATCCATAAATATCCATTATTTCCGTATCCTCCTGTGAGTTTTATACACTGTTTACGGGCTGCAACTGTTTGGAAGTTTTTGTGGATTTTTTCCGTGACGGGAAGTAGATCGAGGATTATTCATGGGACCAAGGGATAATGAGACGTGCTCTATTTGGTGATTTACAGGAAAGCATTACAAGAGTGTCTTTGTAGGCCTGGTACTTGTTTCAACTATACTTGGCGTATGTAAATGTTTTGTGATTTATGACTAGAATGAATACGTTCGTTAAATGCAGTACTCAAGAAATATATACACTGTAGTCTTTTAAATATTAATATTTAGCAACAAAGATTTTTTAAATGAATGTTTATTATTTTACAGGAAAATACGAACATATATTATCAGTTTAATAAAGCACTACAGACAAGCTATAGTGGCAACCCTATCATACTAAACCAGCAAATAAATATTGCTGCCCCTTATAATTGTAAAAGTTCTAAAATTTCAAAGCTAAAACTCTGTAAACTTTAAAATTATTTTGATACTTGATGTACACAAGCCGCCTGGGCATATGGTTTTCTAATGTGCTCAGAGAGCCCAAAAGCAATTTTATTCATAGTTCATTTGGTACCTGAATGATTAAATAGACTATAGTGTCTCCCTTGGAGTTCGTATACTCCTTGCGAAAAAAGTACAAACAAAACGAAAGCCTCTCTGATCAATAATTTATTTATATATAGGCCTATAGTACTCACTTGGTGCATAGCCTAGGGGAGAGTAGGGTAATCGTGCGCGGCGGGCAATTGTGGGCATCGTAGCCTTTTATGAATGAAATAAGTTAAAAAGCTCCAGTATGTGCTATAGCCTAGCGAGGGACTCAACAACTAATACCACAGAAAAACTAAACCTTTTTCTGTGCTAATACGCGACCTCGTGGTTTTCTCGCCACTGAAATGTTTGAGGTTATGAGAGGTATATATATATATATATATATATATATATATATATATATATATATATATATATATATATATATAATTACTTATATATATATGTTTATATATATATAAACGAATGGTGTTTTTGGTTTCTGGGGACCTCAAAATGAAAAAAAGTAAAGTGGTCCCGGGCTTAGGTCTTATGGCTACTACCTTAATAGCGTATTCCCTATAGGGAAATTTGCTAAAACACAACATTAAATAAAAATTATTTTAAAGAGATAAAAACAAAACTTACCATCATAGTCCTGTGTTAAAACCGCTGCCACCTGCAACAAATTATGCCAATTAGTTTTATTTTTGATACAAGAAGCTTTTCGTCACACACGAAAACACAATAACATATATTTATGGCCACATTATTTAGTCATAATTTGCGTGATTTAAGTATGAAAAATGATGTAATAAAAACTGGATGAGCCAAGAATACTACCTGACGATCTTGCATAAACTCCATGGTTACATGATACTTTTGTGTTCGAAACTATAAAAGATAAAAAAAATGTAAGGTTCTTGTGAGTGTATGTTACTTGGCAACGTTTCTATATTATTATTTGTATAAAATTATAATGACCAATAAATAAAATTCAGTTTAGGACCTTTTTGTGATATTTTATTATTTATTTAGTATTCAATCTATCTTCTTATTTCTATAAGGGTTTCGTCTGTTACGTCCCTTTTTCTCTTGATCTACTGAACCGATTTTTAAGATTGAGGTGTCATTTTAAAGCTTAGGATATACCGCAGTGACGAATTGTAATTAAAAAGGTCATATTGTTTCGAGCTTCGCCCCCCTGCCTTTTGATTTATTTCTAGAGGGCGCTTTAAAATGTTGACCAACTTTTATTGTAAGTTCTTCAATGTGAATTTTAATTTATCAGCTGATTACCTTCAGATGAATTTAAAAAGCCAGATAGTAAACAAAAATAGATCTCTGTCACTTCATAATCAACATTCACGTACTGTAGGCGAGTTTCACTCATACAGGGTCATAAAATGCGCAATTTGCGCACGGGCCACCTCGTATTTATATTATTTCCATGCTTAAATATACACGTTCAAAACCTGTTTCATTTAATTCTTATGTAGGGATTGAAGAGCTCACGACTATTCCACCGTAAGTAATTGGAAATACAGTAAACACTTTTAAAAATTTTGTTGCTGATTTTTTATCATAATCCTAATGTAATTTTGTAAGAATAAAAAACTATATTTGTTCACTAAATAGCCGATCTCAACATAATTTTTGGTTTATTTTCCTCCTGTCGCCATCTCATGCACATTACGTATTTTGGTTCATCTCAAGAGCCATAGAAAATCACGGGATCTATTCGCTTTTGTTGGAAATTTATACACTGAAGTTGGCTCTTTGATGATTGCAAGATTTGAGGGGAAACATTTCAGAATCGATGAGGGACTACAACGGTCGGTATGAATGATTGCCTCAGTGATTTTGTTCTTAACAGCTCGTAGTTTTATTTTTTACTATCTTCGCCGAGGGTTTCCCAGCACCAGGTGTAACTAGAGCCATAACTGCAAGTGATTTTACGAGTTTTTTAATGGTCTCATTGCCCTGATTACTTTGACTATGGGAACGTTTCCAGATCACGATGGTCGCGTCGCATCGCATATACCGTTATTGTTTTCAGGTACTTGTGAGCACAGATTGTCTTGAAATTGCAGGGAATTCTTTACAGAAATTTTGAAATTTGTGAAATAATGTTATAGTTGTCTAGTTGTATATAACTTGAAAACGTTGTGGCACCAATTTACAGGGTCAGAAATATTAATCTCAGCATAAATTATGACAGTCAGCGTATTATCATGAAAGTTTTAGTTAGACATGCGACCATGACAATGCACTCTTAATTTCAGCTTTAAGGAAACTGACCACTGTCCAGATAAACCGGAAGTCTGTAATGAGACAGGAAATGCAGAACTCATTGCAATAACCATGATAATTCCATGGCACAATAATCAGACAACGCGTACAGTTAGGCAGTTACGTGGGGCAGTGGCTAGGAGTATGTACAGACTGGGGTGACCTACATAACGACAATGAGCGGGCTAACTTGTGTGCCATACAATGAACTGGTTAAATAGTGCGACTCGGCGGCCCGGCGCGGCGCGGCGCTAGTGTACATGTGTGAGTGTGTGTTTGTGTGTGTTTTGCACCGCGACCAATGCTGTACTGCGGTCCCGTTTTGTGTGAAGATTCCATCAGCCCGGGACCTCACAATTGATGGTCGACCCGCATCTCTCACGTAGCTTGTGGTGGACCGAGTGGACGTGGTCTAGGAGTTTTGCCGCCCGCAACCTTGCAAGGACGTCTGTTGAATAGCACGTAGTCTAAATGAAAGGCACAAAGATTTCAAGTGGTCCAGAGACACCGTCTTCTACAGGATACGGTAAAAAACCGATCTATTTTCTTTCGCGCACCGCTCAGCGACAGAACGTCTGAGAAAGGTGAGGGTAGGCATAAAATGGCATAAAATTTGCATTCTTGTTAGAATGCAAATTTTATGCCATTTTAGTAGTCATGGAGTATTGGTCGCTTGAACAAAGCTGGTTCGTCATCAAGACGTATTTCAATATTGGTGATTCAATCATTGCTACTCAGCGGCAGTTTCGTGCATTCTTTCGATTAGGTCAACATTTAGAATTCCGTATCCTAGCACAATTATGCAGTGGGTTATAAGACCAACTTGTTTTGAGTTGAAAACGAAGCCAACAGACCGTCCAAGGTCACCAGAGAACATGAATAGAGTCCATGCTGCTGTGTGGAAAACAGTCCTCGTCGGCCCGCCAGAACATAAGCTAGTGATTTGCTTGTGTCTACGCCAGAAGCATTTTTAAAGAAAATTTTACAATGTACACTAAATGCTTTCAAGGGAGAGTATTCCAAACTCATCACATTGTTGTGGACACCCCTGGAATCGAACCCGTGACTTCTTGAACCAGAGTCCAAAGTCCAAGACGCTAACCGGTAGACTAGCGAGATGCCTTGAACATGGCTGACCCCTCGGTTTGACAAATTTTGTGGTTCGATCTTAATTTCCATTCATACCAATTAATTGGCTATTTTTCAGTAATTCAAACCCACTCCACTGACCATGCAAAGCGAAAAATACTAAAAAAAAAATTAAATGCTGATAAAGAAATTTTGATGTTTACTGACGAGTAATGCAAAAATACGCACCGATAACGAATGCGCGTTACTAAACATGCCTAATATAAACTTGTAGTTTAAGTGACCACAACTCCATGACTACTGAAATGGCATAAAATTTGCATTCCAATAATCCCACCAGCATCATCACCGTCAGACGTCCTGTCGCTGATGAATGGTGCCCGAAAGAAAATAGATCGGGTTTTTTTGCCGCACCCTGTATTATGAAGCCAATATGAGCCAATGTTCAGTGATTGTGATACAGTACACTCTCGTTCATCGGACTCGGTGACATCGGAACTCCGCTTCATCGGAACTGTAAATCTGGATATTATTAATTTTTTTTTACAAAATAAATAATTTTTACGTTTTAGCGCCTTCAATTTTCATTCATTCTATCGGCACAACAGTGAAGTATCACATTTTGCATCAAACGTCATCAGGCGTTTTCCATAATCTGTACTCATCGATGTGATTTACGAGGCCGTGGAGTATTCGCACAAGAGGAAGGGAGCAGGAAGTAAACATCCGGTTCGACCGCTTCCCAAACAAACTGTCATTCAGTCTGTCTCGCGTCGCGACTGCACCTGTGTTACGTGGAAGTCAGTTGACTGCTGGAATATTTGGATCTTTATTTCCTGCGTTGTTTTTATTGATATCTAATCATTGTTACCATGTTCAAAGTTTAAGTGCCCTATTTTCGTAAAACCTCTTGTGTTATCTTAAAAACAAGAGTGAATACAATCACGATAGTTCACCGTTCAGGCGGAAATGATGACTCACGATGGACTCCGCTTCATCGGAATTTTTTGACATCCGAACCGGTTCCGATGAACGAGAGTGTACTGTATTTCCTAAATTTAGAAATGAAGCAGAAAACATCAGAATTTGTATGGTACATCCTTTGTTTGCTCATCGGAGAACCACGCCCCTTCAACCTTTTACCGTAAACAAAATTCAATTCTAGACAAGAGTTGTTAACATTTCCGTTATCTCGAGTTACCGTGCGAAACCGACGGAGCTGAAAGATAAACAGGTGAAGCGATCCGTATCCACCGGTAAAAACAATTCAGATTTGAACCAACATTTGCAACAATCTCCCAAACGACTCGACTTTTAAAACAATTTGAGCCGATTTCACAGTTTCCTTCTCCTGGTGCAAAAGTTCTTCCTTGGCAAAGTGGAACGGATTGTGCGATAATCGTTTTGCTCATGCGCGCGTGATGTTTTAATGATAACGTAGGAACCGTTGCTTCCCCGCCGCGCGGCGTCGGCGGCGTCTCCGACCTACTGTACTGCGACTTCACTGCGCTTGCGCCGACACCGCGCCGGCGCGCCGGTAGCGCCCGGACGCTTATGACGTACAATCCGGAAGCGAAATGATTAAAATCGTGTGACACGCAGCGCCGCCCTGCGGGAGCCGTGGGAACAACGTGCTGCATTTAGCCAACATTTTACAACCCAAAATTGCGGTTAATTGATACCCTCTGGATGACTCTTTAGTGCTTTACCGTTGTCTCGCCCTCTCAAACCTTGGGCGAACATGGGTGCCAACCCAATGTTTTGAGTTTTTGTGCTAAGTAGACCCTACTAGCTACTTATAGTATACTTATACATAATCGTGCCCTACCACAATAAATGTTGTAGACGGGTTTTTATTATTATTATTTTTTGAAATTAAATTCCTTTACAACCTTTATTGTGTTATCAACGACATCAACATTTTTGAAATGTATATGACCACAAACCTTTTAAAAGTGATTTCAAGCAATGATGATAAAAATCTTTGTAGGTAAATAAAAATTTTACATTGATCTCAAAGAAATTGTCTCCATGCATTACTCCGTACATTAGGCAATACTTGTGCACAACATATGACACTAAAAAAAGTAAATTTCTGCTTAATTTTACTGAGTAAAACTTTGTAAAATTCACAAGTAACATTAATATAGAAGGATGGAACATTATTTTGTAAAGTATCTCATCGGTATTAATATTAGTATTATATACAGATTTATTATATAAGCATTTCTATTTTGCCTCTAAAGCTATATGGTATACTCTTGCAGCTATACATTTTTAGAAATGAACTGTACCTTGATATATTCGAAGAAGCTGGCGTGTGAAGAATGATTAATTATTCATATTTGCTTACTTGTAGTATACGATTTATCTTAAAACTATTTGCATTAGTGTTTCTTAGCAACCAAAATTGTTTTGTAAGTTAAATTTCAGTATTTCTTTTTTATTTGTCAAGAAACTTAAGGGGTCTTGATGTTTGGTAAGTAAAATATATTATATATCTACCTACTCACTGAATTCAAATCAATAGTGACTTATATAGACAGGGGAAACATCTTGCCTGAATATAAGTGGACTTTCGTTTCATTAGGGTTGGAACGACGTAGGAGACTTGACTAAACTTTGAAGATTAAGTGTTGGAGTTAATAGTTTGAATTATTCTGAATAACAAGTTTTGTGTAGTTAAAAATTACTGCTTGTACCTAACAATAATCATAGCTCAAAAGTGAGTGATCAACTGTAGGCTATAGGGCCTACTACTAGCAAAACGTTTTTTATCTTACCCTATTTAGCTAAACTTAATTTACTAGTTCTGGGAACTTCAACTATGATAGTAACATAAACATTTCTCAAATTGGTTTTCTCAGGAACTGGAAGATGATTTGAATCAGACAAGTGATATTATTATTTCTTAACTAAAGTATGTGTCCTGGCTATGATTTTAATCTGCAAACTCTTAAAAATGTACTTTACATATTAAATCACACTTTAACGAAGGAATCCTATACTATAATACGAGGGATATCTGAAGGGATGTGTGTTCCACGATCTCGAAATCTAGCTGTTAGATTTTGCTAAAAGTTTGCATTAAAGAGTGTTTTGGCCCAAAAATAAGTTTAGAAACAGCCTCAACCCCAGGAAAAATCGAATTTGGTCTAAAATTAAGTTTCAAAATTGTAATTTTTAACATTAGTCTTATGGGTTGCTATTTTGGTAACGAAATAACAACTAAATGTAAACAAAGAGAAAGAAACATTAATGTTAAGCAGACTTTTTGAGACAGCTGTTAAACTGTGAAGAGGTATAGTTGGTTGTTGGTGGAAATTTAATTGCTTTTTTACCTTGACACTATAACAAAAGTGAATAAAAACCAACGAGCAAGGCTCGGTTAACCTGGTACTTTGATTAAATAAGGGGGAAAATAAGTTAATATAAACAATCTACGCTCGATCATTCCAAGACAGTATTTGAATTGTTTAGGATTCAAAGACTCATAAGTTAAAGTATTTGAACAATATTAGACCCTATAGTCAAACCCGTGATGACTTTAAACTTTAGGAATCTATTAATATAAGAAAACTTCACAGTATAAAATAATACTAGGAAATCTTGCACATAACTTGCCCAATGAAATGTCTACGGGTTAGTCTGAAAATAGCAGAGCGGAGTAATTTTATATAGTATTAAAGTAAAAATAATAATCGTAATAATCCAAGGACACGTCAAGCAGAACTGCTATATTTTGTTGATCTAGTTATTCTTGCCAGTTTGGCTGTGTATAGAATATAGATAGATAACGTTTACGGGAGCGGCAGCTCAGTGGTAGAGCTCTGGCCTCAAAAGCCAGCGGTCCCCGGTTCGATCCCGGGCGACAACATTACATGCACAAACATGAGCGGTCACCTCTGGCTAGCCTATGTGACTTAATGCCGTGACCGTACCTTGCTGTCTTTAGATCACCGCACAGGCCTATTGGCCCATGGTGACGGGCAGTGGATGTTAAAAAAAATACACATAAATAAACCGGAACAATATCTAACTCTGCGTTGCAAAGAGAGGTTTTAAGACACCACAGGGAGAAACAGATGTCACAGCATCTACGCAACATTTGACATTCGGAAGTGTAAAATAAGCTATTTAACTGTCAAATGTCTCCGATACGTGAAAAATGTGTCGTTTAACTGTCGAATTGGAGAAGACACGCTTTCCAAACCAGCACAGCCACGGCTGCGGGCGGAGGTTCACCGGCGTGGCGTGGCACACTTTGGTCTGCGGATCCCGATCACAGGTGACGTCTGATCTAAATAGCTGAGAGAAAACATTGTCGTAGGTTGTGATATCAGTGTGAGATTTCTTAGTTACTTGATTGAATGTTTCACATTAATCTCACGAACCCAAAAGAATTATTTTATATCATTATTTATGGTAATAATTTATAATATGCCTCAACAAAAACCTCAGATAAGTAACTTTACAGTAATTTGTGTAAATAAGCCAAATTAACATCGGCTTTTGAAATACGGTATTATTAATAGCTGTTCCCTATTAAAATAAATAGTTTCTTTGTTTTACAACGTTCTTAAGGACAACGTTTTAAAGTTAGAGCTCAGTGTAAGATAACAATCAATAAAAATTTGCTAAGAAATTTCATGAAAATCCATTTTGAGAGTTAGAGTTGTTGTAGAAGTCAATAAGTCATGCTCCATTGCTAGTTGTTATTTTCTCGGTATACCTTTCTTTAAAGTAAAAAAATCAATTTTATTGACTAAATAATAATAAATCAACAAATCTATGATTGAAAACATTAATTTGAATGACTATATTGTCAATATGAGGATTTCTACCATTAATAGGATTTAATATTAAATTAATAATTACCAATTGACAATAATTCATGTTGGTTGTGAATTGTATTTAACCTGTAATTTGTTTCTTAAGTTTATGGTTAAAAAACGATTTTAAGACTAAGGATTAGTTATTATTGTGTTAATAATATAAATTAATATCGCAGAAATTTAAAATCCGAAAAACGTGAAGTCATTTAAGAGGGGTTAAAGACCGTCTCAGAACGTCATGCAGAGCTTTACCTGCTCCCATTTTGTGTCATATTTCAATTACGATAACAGTGGGAATTTTAAACTAAAAACTTGAGAGATCAAAACTTGGGTTGATTCAATTTTTTATTATTTCAAATTTGATAAAATGTAGATCAACTTTATACCATCATAGCTTAATATGGATTCCAAAAAAAGTGAATCAAAAAGCTTAAGTCTTTGTCTTTCATTTAAAACCCCTTCCACTATTATCGGGCTTAAAATAAAGGCTCAAAAGCACTGCACAATGAATTTTTTGCCCGCAAACCCTCAGAAAGGTCGTTACCGCAATGGCCACTAGACTGCGCAGGCTCTATCCCTTTAGCCCCACTTAATTCAGTATTTGTGTTAAATGGTGAGATGTAAGGCAAAATGAGACAAAAAAGATCTAAGATGACTAATTTAACGTAAAATTTGTATAGGAATGCCAGAGAAGTCATGTATAAAACATACTACAGAAATATGTTTCAAATTAAGGTAAAAATTACTAAAGTATTATTTTTGACAATTAATTAACAGAGAGGGATAGTGTAATATGCAGAATAAACAAAATTGTATTGCGTTTAGTTTTCTTTCGAGAGTATTCTTAAAGTTGTTGATAGGACAAATGATATGGCTGATTCAGCTAAATCGTGAAATAGCTTGAATTTTACATATTTAAGTTCAGTATACTTAAATTTTTAACAGTTTTAATTTTAAAATAGTTTATGTTATTCTTACTATTCTCAGTAATAGGTGTCTAGATACCATAATAGTAAATTTGTTGAAAAAATACGTGTAAAAATGAGAAAAGTTACAATTTGAGAACCATTGAACCATTAAATTCGATCTACAGAGTTAACGAGTAGAGAGATACGACAAAAAGTCATAGGGCCAAATTTGTAGTAAATTAAAACATCTTTTACGAAGGATATATCAGGTTTTTGAAAGGATGAATAGTTTGGCCGATAGACTACAAGAACAACGAGAAACATCTTTATAAAAGTTATTCGAGCGGCAAATTATACGATGTTGACAAAAACTGAGAGAAAGTAATTTTTTTTTTTGAAATCCTTGGGGATTGATCAATGAATTGAAATTGAACAAATCAAACCCAAGCCAGCTCAAAATTAAAGGAGTTGCAACTCAGGACCCGGGAGGTGACAGAACATTTCTATGACTTCTTTTCCCGAGTTGCTGAGCCTGAAATCTCATCATGTGGTAAAGGAGCCTCGGACGGAGAAGATTGAAAGTCTACTAGCGTCAATGGTGTTCACACCATTGGACACAGTGGAGGAAGTGGCAATCATACTCGGGAGACTGCCTTCAAAAGCATCAACTGATTTTGATGGTGTATCGGTTCAGCTCATTAAGAGATCTTCTCAGAATTTGTTGAGATCACTGGTTAAAGTGATTAATGCTTCCTTTAAAAAGGGCGTCTTCCCGGAGGCCTTGAAGAATGCAAAGGTCGTCCCTATTCATTAAAAGGGCAACCCTTAATTAGTAACTTCCGTCCAATCTCTTTCCTGCCAACATTCAGCAAAATTTTTCAAAAACTGTTTTTGAAACGTTTGACTTTATTTCTTGAACGCCACAATTTATTCTACATTAA
This sequence comes from Neoaliturus tenellus, assembly GCA_030545055.2. Lineage (NCBI taxonomy): Eukaryota > Metazoa > Arthropoda > Insecta > Hemiptera > Cicadellidae > Neoaliturus > Neoaliturus tenellus. The sequence goes on from CM061532.1 coordinate 53,358,495, forward strand.
TCAATTTGGCTTTAGACAAGGCAGATCAACTGTGGATGCAGTCAATAGTCTGAAGTGATGGAAAACCTTTACAAACACCAGTGAACGTTAAGTGTTTTTTGCGTGTTCTCACGTTCATTTGGTTTATTTGCACTCTGACTTACGTCAACAAACATTTATTGTAAATTGTTCTATGGCAATAAAGGTTATTATTATTTTAGCTCAAAAACTAAAATTGCTAATTCCACTTTCCGATATTTTAAATTTTTTTGATGGGGTTAGAATTTGAAATTTCAAGATTTTAGGATTTTACCTTAGTATAAATCTACAAGCTACGCGTGTTACAAATTTCAACTTTTTGGCTCACCCGGAAGTCAAACAAACATTGTCTACCTTATCAGTGAGTGAGTCAGTCAGTTTCACATTGAGGTGTAACGTTATTAAGATACTCTGGTATTTACCGATCATTAGGTATAAAAAGGTAATAATAATAATAGAAAAACATTAACTACCTGGGGGAATTGCATTTTATAAATACCTATTGTATGCACCCAATCATGTGCATAAATTGACAGTAATAATTTTTAAACTAATTCGAGCACTGAGGAATTAATTGACCAGTCCGTTCTTGATTGGGTAAAAGTGCTCGATTGGGTTTGAGCGCCGGGTTTACAAGTAACAGGACCATTCTTCCTCAATTTCCTTCAGATGGATGGAGAGGAAGCAGGCTCCAGTTGGCCGGCACAGTGGCTGCACCGCGGTCATCATGGACCCGGGAGGTCACCGTGGCCGAGGACTCTGCCCCGCTGGCTACACACCCTAGCCTAGAGTCTGGAGTCTGTAGAAACCTCATTTTACTACTGGGGATATAGATTGCAACTGGTTAGTAAACAAGTAAAATGACTGAGAAACCCGGTTTTATTGGTTATCATTATGTATGGATGATCATCAACTAAATATTTCTCAAACGCTGATAGAAGGGAAATGAAAAGAATTAATACACTTGTTTGAATCAATTGCTTGTTTTTACCTTCTCAATAACCATCTGAAATCTGTATCTTCAGAAATATATACCGAGAATTCTTTAGAATATTTTTTTATAGGGGAGACTATTCCGTTTTTTGTTTGAATTTATTTTTGGAGCCCCTAGTTTGAACGTAGGTGGACATTTACAACTATTACAAATTTTTAATTTGAGCGATACCGGTAGTATATCATGGTTGGGCAAACAAGGATAAATGTAATCAAGTTTTGAAATAAAATGGCTCGTGAAACTTTCAGGGATCACATATCCTCATGATAACCTATGTCATAAATTTTATTCATTAGATTATTTGTAATCAAGTCTCCCTAAGTTATAAATTTGCTAGTTACACGATGAGAACTCAAATACTGAGGCTAAATTAGGTCTACGTTATCTCAAATGAGACCTTTGTTGAGAGGATGTTGTATGTGTTAAATAAGTAAGTACCTATTTTCCTATCTGATGGAAAATGTTTAAGCATTCTATTTTGTTTTTAATTACATTTAAAACAGAGTGCAGCGCCCTTTGGACTGGTGATTGAGCTTAGCGAACTAACTCTTCTTAAAAGTTTTACAATACCCAGCGAATAACGCTTGGTAGGCCTACCCCACAAAGGGTCATTCTATGTTGTTAACAATTACAAAACCGATATAAAAAAGAGAAATAAAAAAGAAATGTATTTAATTCGATCATGTAAAATATGTATTAGAAAACATTATAAAGAACGTGTTCTTAAGGGCCCAGGCCAATTAATATTTATTCTCTGCTTTAGACTAAAATATACAGGGTGAGTTTCTTAGAGTGATCCAATAGCTAACTTTTTTATTCTATATGTGACAGTATACTTCTTATGGGAGACCCCATTTACTTTTTATTTTGCATTCAGGTATATATTTCACTTTTCAAAATTTCCCGCCATTTTTCCAATATGGCGTCCAACTTAAATATTTCTTATGGAGCACCCTACATTATGAGCAGATAAAGTGTGCCCCATGTTATTCTTATGGAACTAAAAATGAACTTTAATTGCCTATAGCTCCCTTTAGGTTTAGAGAAAGGTGGCAAAACATATAAAAAAACTCTTAAAATCACATGGAAATTTCATAAGCACCATAAAATGTAGGGCGTACCATAAGAAATGTTAAAGTTGGCCGCCACATTGGAAAAAGGCGAGAAATTTTGAACAGTGAAATACATACCTGAAAGCAAAATAAAAAAGAAAAGGGGGTTCCCCTAAGAAGTGTACTGTTTGATATAGAATAAAAAAGTTAGCTATTGGATCACTTTAAGAAACACACCATGTATATAACAGAACTAAAAAAATTAAAGGTTCGAACTTGTTAATGTTCAAAATAAAAATCGCTGGCAGATGTTTTGAATTAAAATTCATTAACCACTATTTTACAACTAAATTTTAACGTCTAAAATCAAATAAATTAAATATCCATCCATTGCTTCGGGTGAGGGACACATATATTGCATTTTAAACCAATTATTCCTAGGAGGTTACTTCCCGCACGAGTCATAGCTCCATTGTTGGGTTCATACCTGCAGCAGCAGCAGCGCCAGTAACGGCCCCAGGTCGCCGGTCCTCGTCGCACTCCCGACCATGGTGCAGCACTGTACGGCACGGGCACGGCAGGTACGGTGTCGCGGTAGAGACTGGGGGTCCGCAGCGGTACCGTACTCCGCCGCCGACACGGTCCGCCACCCTCTCTGGGTTACTGGGCCCTCCCCGCCCCACCACCCCAACAGTACTGGCTACAGGCGGAGCACGCCGTGGATTAGATAAATAAATTTATTTAATCCAAGGTCGGGTAAGAAATGCAGTAACGAAAATAAATTTTTGTTCTCGATAAATTTGGACAAATTAACAGTAGTTTTTGCTTGCTAGGCAACGATTTAAAGTAACAATTTTGAGTTGACTTAAAACAATTAATTGTTAACATAGTTTCAATAAATGGGTATAATGTTTAGCCTAACTTTGTATATATTTAGAGAAGAATTATCAATATGTAGTAAAGGTAAGGCTTTTGATAATACTGGAGAGCAAGTATGTGTGATATTGTCACTTTTGGTTCATATCTTCACTAAAATAAATTTTAAGATATTCGCATTCGCATCCCACCTCGCCTTGATTAATTAGCTCTTGGTAAATGAGCTGTCATCTTTCTTGCTTCTAAGCCCTTTGTCATGTCGGAATGGTAAAAGGTTAGTTTTTACGTCAGATGAGGTAATAAGGCTGGTGAAAAAATCTTTGTTCCAAAAGCCATTCTTTAAGTTCAAGTTTAAATCTTTTCAAGTTGTTTATTTGAGTGAGGTGGAGGGGGAATTGGGGGGGCAAATGTGAAATTAGCTTTAGGCCTATGTACACAGGTTTACTTTCGAATAATTTTAACTTGTGAGAAAAATATGGGTTGACGTTTCTATTTTTGGTGAATGTTGATGAGCCTTTACAATATGGTGTTCCTTAACCTAGGTTATTACTTTTAACATTAGATGAAAGGTACGGTGAGAATTCTAAGGTTTGTAAAACGATCAAAGCAAGATTCAGCTGGTCTGAGTTTTAAGATACATCTAATTGCTCTTTTTTGCAAAGCAAATATTCTGTCTAAATTATAGATTTGCTAGAGAAACTCCACAATATTATTGAATTTCTAATCAAGCTAAAAATAAGTTTAAAGTAGACCAACGATATTATTTAGAGATGAAATGTATCTAAAAACAAAAGTATTGGAAGAGCTGTGTTAAGCCGATTTTTCGATAATGTTCATTCCACCTGAGTCCACCGTCCAGTCTCACTCCCAGATAATCTACACAAGGAGATTCTTCAATGAAAGTGTCATCGAGCAAAACGGAGGGAAAAACTGTGCCTGAGCGAATTAAGTAATTCTTTTCCTGATCAGTCATAAAGTGAAGAACTTGTGTTTTTATGATTGATATGAAGGTTGTTGCTGGAAAAAATACTGAGAAATTATATTGAGATTTGAAAAATTTGATTGTTCCAACGCATCAAAATTTTTATGTGATGTCAAAACAGAAATGTCGTCTGCAAAGATAGTGAGATTTTTATCAAGAGAAGATGTTCAGAAATATCATTCACTTAAATCAAGAATAATATAGGGTCTAAAATTGATCCTTGCGGAACTTCGAAGCTGCTCTGCATAGAGCTTGGGAAGGAGGATTTGTTCGAGAGCTTTGTTCTTGATACATTTAAATGATTGTATGTATTGATGTATGATTGGGTAATATTAGAGGTCTTCGCTCTCTGTCTAACCGTATTTGTATCGTAATTATTGTAATCATGCTTGGGTATATTAACTTGTAAATACTGTAACTTTAACGTGGGTACATTCACTTACATACTGCACTTGTTAACTTGTAAATGACTTGTAAGTACATTAACTTTAAAATTACTGAAATACTGTAAAACTAATATCACTAAAGATATGGTTGACTGGTATGGTTAGTGTGACTATCGTTTAAATATTTCACTTGGCTCTCTTGACGTTTTGCATGCTAAAACACCCCCAATTTAAATTTATGATAAACGAATAAGACGCTGATCTTTTACATTTATTTAAAAAACTTTGATTGATTACCAGGGGGCAGATATTTTTCTCATGTTGAACATAAAAAGTGTATTTGATATTTATTTTTAAATCTTGAACTTAAAAATTGTACAGGTGTGGATTGTGGATAAAAATTTGTCTTACTCTATAAAACATAAAACGTATTTGTAAAAAAGATCCTATTTCCTCTTGGTCTTTTTCATTAGGAATAGGCTTCTTCATTCAGAAAATACAAAAACTAGCAAAATAGAAACAGTTTTTTTTTTCAAATTTGCGAAAGAAGGATGGAAATGTATTGGTTATATCACAATAGCTGTTTTTAATAAAATAAAAGTAGCGTAGTTTTAAGAACAAACAGCAATATAAGTCTGGATTAGTGGATAAAAAAGTATTAATGGTGCCACAATTAACTATTAAGACACCTTGCAATTCTTTTTTTTTTTTTTTGCTATATTGGTGAAAGATACTTTTATTATGTGGTCTTTTATCAGTGGCATTTTTATCATTAATTTTGTTATGATTCATAGTTTTAAATACTACACTTTAGGTGCTCGTAAAAGTTTTCTACGTACCAAACAGATCCATAACCAGATTCCAACCGCATACACGTTTTATCAGTAAGGTTGTCATTTGATTCTGGTGGCTGATGTTTTATGTTGCAATTTGTTTACTTTTACCAGTTTGTTTAAATGAAGCCCATGAAGGTACCAATAAAAGTCCAGCTATCCAGCTCTTTTTCGTAGTATTTGTACTAAAAACAATGCGGGAATTATTAACGCCCTAGCCATGTGGGTAGTCTACGTCTACAATATGTGACGATAAGTGTGCCAAAGGTGTGCATGCTGTACTAGGTGCTTGGTTCTAATTTAACGATCCATAAAAAAGGAATAACCAGTTCAAGACCAGCTGCAAAATCTATAGAAGACATCACGTTCATAATATTTCCATTATATTTACTCAAAATCGCATTTAAAAACTAATAGTAGTTTTTTTAAACTAAAACTACATGATTTCGGTCGAGCGGCTCGCCGTCTTGATGCGAGTGGAAGAGATGTTTAAAAGCTTACCTTAACGCTTTTGCACAGAGTTTCAGACTTAATTACGCTGTATAAGTTAATTATAATTATCATTTTCATCTTTTAAGTAACTTTTTGGGACAATTTTACAGTAGGCTAACAATTTTCGAATTCAATGACAGTTCTATGAGTATTTACACTCTATTTTGACTTGTGAAGTAAACTTCTTTACCGTTACTTTTAAAACTGAAACCCTAACCAAATACAATAAAAACCCAAGCCTACCCAAATACATCAACACTTTAACTAATTAAAATTCAAGGGAATTCCAAACCAAAGTACAACAAAACACAATTTATTCAGCAAAATAACAATAATTCATATTTACATCAGTCTATAAGCTAGAATCAATTGCTGATCTAGCGAACTTTGTTGCAACTCCCGACAGACGTCCCATCATCATGTAGACTTGGATGTTATGGGCCTGTAGGTGGAAGCCTTGACGTCTTGGTTGACGAGGTGGTCCGGTCCCCATTTCGACTCGTGTCGTCTGCTCTCCGCCGTTTGGTGCTCAACTAGCTCGGTAGTTTCGTGGCTTCCGTGTGACTGTTCGTGTTGGAACCCCTCCACGTGTTCGTGGCTTATCTGGGAGACTTCGTGTTGGTCGGATCCGTGTTCGTGTTTCTCCTCGTGGTACACGGGAACGTGGACCGGGTAGGGTACAGGCTTTTCTACGGTGTATGGCACCTTCTTCTCTACGTACACCTGAAATTGGGTTTTAAATAAAAAATGTTATTTTACGAGATTTTAGAACAATCAATGATGCAAAAATTAACTTTTTTAACAAAAATATACGCCCGCTTTCATCTGAAAATTCTCGAATTTTTTTCCTATACTTTTTAAAGCATGGTGATAATTTATAACATGTTACAATTAATTCCATGATATAATAATTTTAGATAGGATTATTTGGTGTTTATTACAAAATATTAGGTGATGATAACTAAAACTGGTGGTTTTAAAAACTACAACATTTGTAAAATATTCTACTTGCTGGTAAAACAAATTTTTTCTAAAATCCTAAAATAAGCAAGCAATTGAAACTTAAATGCAAATCTTCTTCTCATCATAAATGTGATAAATACGTTTTTAGTGAATCAAGTAAAATAGCTATAAGTTAGACAATTTTTTTATCAGTTATTTGGACTAAAAATGTGAGGGTTGAGGGTCTTGCAAGAACATCTTGTCAATTATTGTTGGGACCATGATTTGGGGCAAACCATAGAGCCGACATTCATGAAATTTAGCTGATGTCATTTCTTATAAACTATGCTCAACTACATTTTTTCATTTCATAAATAACTACACAAATAAAAAAACTACTTTTTACTTTCAACAAAAAATTATTATACTGAAACAAAACATTTGTAATGAAATACAAATCAAAATATTAATGAAGCAACATTTCATTCATCTAACGTCCCAGGAATTAATTTCTAATACTTATAAAGTATTATTAATACCCCATTCTTATATGTAAATTGTTATCTATAGCCGCGTCCACTGAACGAACATTCATGACAAACTTGTTCGGTGAACACTAAATATCACCAAATATATCTCACGAACAATTACTGTCCATATAATTTACATTTTATGAAATACTAACAAACAAACAAAAGTCCAGCAGAGCTCTGTGTCGGCGAACACGTTTGCCCAGTGCGGACGCGGCTTATGATCTATAAAATTTTATATAAAGCCTGTTAAACTATGCAGAATAATATTTTATCTTCGCTGCAAATCAATAATAGTTGTAAAAAATTAATAATAGTTATATCTGCCAAAATTGTTATAATTCACTTTGTTAAAATAAATTAAAAACCATAAAATTACTTACTTTGTATGGCTTAGGCACGGACACGGGATACGGCTTCTCCACAGGTACCTTGACGGGGTAGGGCACCTTCTTCTCCACAGTGTAAGGTACGTGCTTGTACACAGGCACGTGCACGGGGTACGGCTTGTCCACGTACACCCTGACCGGGTAAGGCATGTGCTTCTCCACGTGGTAAGGCACCTTCTTCTCCACCACCACGTGGTACGGCTTAGGTACGTGCACCGGGTAAGGCTTGTCTACGTGGACCTTCACCGCGTAAGGCACCTTCTTGTAGACAGTGTACGGCTGGGGGACGTACTCCTTCACCTTGTAGGGGATTTTCTTCTCGACGTACACTGGGTATGGTTTTGGAACCTGAAAAGATAATCGGACATTTTTCAACTAGTCGGGTTGAGAATTCTTTTAAGGGACTAAGTTATTTTCAGGAATGATGTTGTTATTATTTAAGTGTTACAAACTGCCAATAGATGATACCAAAATTCTATTGGCTTGCCAATAGAAGGACAGCCAAATGATAATCTAATCATAAATATTTGAATAGCTTGTTCTTGATATGACTTACACAATGATACTACTTTTTTGAATATTGTAAGAACTTTTTGCTGTAAGGGTGCTTTATGTCTGCTCTTTTTATTGTTTTGTAAAAATCATAAACCTACAATTTGTAGGCCAACAAATGATTTATTAACATTGCCCCATCTAAAGCCGTGTCCGCACTGGCCAAACATTCGTAGCGAACTTGTTCGGCGAACACAAAAAATCAACAAACATTCGTAACAAACAACTACCGGCCATATTATTTACATTCTAAAAGGTTAGCAATGAACAAACAAAAGTTCGGAAGAACTTGGCGAACATGTTTGGCCAGTGCGGACGCGGCTTAATTTATGCTAAGAAAAATGGTTTGTATATGCAAAACAGTTTCGCACAAGACTAAATTACTTTACTCATGAATTTGGGCCATAAAAAGTAAACAATTACAAAATCTAACAACTTATACATTTTTTATTACTAGACGCAATAGATTTTTTCGTAAACATTTAATTAGATTTTTAAATAAATTTATAGTTTGCCGGTTTACCTCAACAGCATAAGGTTTATCCACAGGGACTTCAACTTTGTATGGCACTTTCTTCTCCACCTCCACCGTGTACGGGACGGGCACCTCCTTGGTCACTGTGACAGTCTTCACCTCTTGATGATGTTCCTCTTCATGCACATGCTGGTTTTCTTCCACCTTCGGGTATTCGAAATTAAATGCGTGTTCTTCAAACTTATGTTCGTCAAAACCGTGATGACTGAGATCTTCTATGCCATGGTTTATTTCATGAATATGTTTGTTGAACTCTTCTATACCCTCCTGTTTAATTTCTTTATGGCTCTCTTTTCCCAGATTATGATGGGTTTGATGTTGAAGTCCAATACTTTCATGGGACTCAAACTTAAGGTGTTGTTGATTTTGTTGATGGCTAGGGATTCCTTTCCATTCTCCAAAATCTTCCTTTTGACTCGGTTGAAAGCTTTTGTCCCGACCATGATCAAATGAAGACGAGTATTGTTCATGGTTTTGGTGCTGAACTGAAATATCGTGATGTTCCAAATGGTGATGATGTTCAGGTATTGTTTCATGATGTTCTACTAGTGGATGATGTTCGTGTGATGATGATTGGTGTTCAACCTGAGGATGGAGTTCGAATGTTGCATGATGTTCATGTGATGACGATGGATGTTCTATCTGTTGTTGTTGATATGTCACATCATGTTTTACCTGAGGATGATGTTCCTGTTGTGAGTGTCCCTTATGTCTATGAAATTCCTCTGCATGAGTTGTTTCTTTAAACGTGTGTTTTGGTTCTTCAGCAGGTGGATGCTGAATCTTCACTCCGAAAGAGTGGTCTCCAACGCCGAAGTTGTAGTCTTCCCGCTTGACGCTGGCTTCCCCTCGCTGTTCCTGCGCGTGGCTGCCCTCCTCTTCTCTCTTCTGCTGCCCCTGCTGGGCCGCCCGCCTAGAGGTCCCCACTGCCCTCGCCTCCACATCCACCACCAGTAGCCCCACCACCACACACAGCACCGTTATTCTCAGACTCATCATCACCACTGGTGTCTGGACGCAGTCCACCGCCTATATACCACCTTGTTAGCGCATTCTTTCCCCATACGAGCGCGATGATGTGCATACACCATCCGAGACGTTTCCTGAAATAATTAAGCTAACGAACATCTCTCTGCAGCGGCGCGCGGTTATTTCACAGATCGGGTAGCACCATGCGTGTTAACTATTGCTCTAGAGAGTGTTTGTCTAATTGAAATAATACTTCTCAAATTTAAAAGAATTAGGAATCGAGTTTTTATTGAAAATTTAAGTTCTGAAATAGGGTTTAGGCTCAATCTGAGAAGTGCGAGGCTAGTTGTTTCCAGACAATTATTCCCCCGCCTTTCACAATTTTAAGGTAGATATAACAAATTTTATTATGAAATAAGCATATATGAGCATTAGGACTTTAACTACTGGCCTTTAAAATTTCGACCATAGCCAACAACTTCTGATCTTCTGGTGAATAGGTTTATGAAACTTGGTTAGTTTGTACATAAAGTAATCATATTTATTTTTCTACGGAGAAATTCTCCCAAATCTTAAATTTAATCAAATATTGATAAGAAAATTAAAGTTCTTACTTAGTATATTATATACCGCAAACCTGACTTCAAAAACCCTATGATGGAGCCAGAAATTGTTTAACACTTTGCGTTAAACACTATATGATTAAACATTTTAAATGCATTGCCCTCCGAGATACTCGACCTTTTGAGGTCAGATTTGAGGCACGCTGTTCAATATTCAACAGTAAAGTAAGGTATTATATGCAATGGGCCAGTAATGTTTCTACCAAAAATTCCTTTGGAGACATTCGCGCCTTTTAGAATATAAAGTTGTATTTAATGTACATCAAAATTTTTTTATTAACTCTTATGATGTGCTGCAAATTTAAATGTACAAATGGAAATGTATAAACTTACAAACTACACTGATGAAATTTTATCGCTTATGGTAATTTGTGTGCAATTCTTTCTTCAGATTCGTCATATTCCTAAAACACAATTAATTTTCATCTTTATAAACACGTTAAGCGCAAGAAGAATCTTTAAGCAGCATTACAATGAGTTTGGTCTCTAATTGGTAGAAATCTGAACACGGCTTTCACTTTTAACATTTCGTGTTAATCTCCCATGTTTCAAAACGGTCGCTCCACTGACTCGGGTAGTCTAGCGAGTAGCTACTTTCCTGATATTTAAAATTTAATGGAAAACTATTCATGCACCATGGTTTTTATCTTCATTTTAACATACACACGATCCATATTATCTGTTAATTTCTTAATATTTTATAGGAAAAACATGATTAAAAGTCATCCAACATGCTCTGTAGAAAAAATACATAAACTTAATACCTACTTCATGTCAATTTTTATTTCAGTGTTTCTTTATGCAGTGTTTTCTTTCTTTATTTCAGTTTTCTGATTAGGCCACTAATTTTATTCTGAGAAATTGTTATTTTTACTTGAAACTGTAAAATTTATAATGTATTAACTTACTTGAACTTTCGAATATAGTCAATTTGTTGAGAACATATTACTTTTATTTTAAATTATTTCAATTCGAATTTAAAAATTGTTAATTATTTTTTAGAAGGGTCACGTGATCTTTGAATAAAGAAGATGATAAATTTTTTCCGTGATATTTTAACTTATTTTTGATGGCATACAATTTACTATTTCTTAAATTTTATTTATAATATATGAACTGATGTTACCTATCTGAAATAAAAATATATAATCTTAAATAAAAATTATATGTTTTAAACAGTTCTATATAACAGTTCTAAAATAAATATTATGTTATCTGAAATCGTCATGATTGTTAATGAAATAAAATTTGTAAAAGGTGGATTGATAATATGGTACTTATTAGTAGTACGAGGTGCCCGTGCGCAAATTGCGCATTTTATGATTCTATATGAGTACATATGAGTGAAACTCACCTATACAATACGTGAATGTTGATTGTGAAGTAACAGAGATCTATTTTTGTTTACTATCTGGCTTTTAAAATTCATCTGAAGGTAATCAGCTACAATTCACATCAAAGAACTTGCAATAAAAGATGGTCAACATTTTAAAGCGCTCTCTAGAAATAAATCAAAGGCGAGGGGGCGAAGCCCGAAACAATATGACCTTTTTAATTACGATTCGTCACTGCGGTATATCCTAAGCTTTAAAATGACACCTCAATCTCAGTAGGTTGAGAGAAAAAGGGACGTAACAGACGAAATCCTTTTAGAAATAAGAAGATAGATGAACTGCATTGTGCAGTTTTTCAAGTTAGTTTTTTTGAGGCCATAGACGTGCTTAGGTTAAAACAACAGACTATCGGCTCGGCATATAATTATTCTACATATACAGTATATGGCGACCGAGACAGGACTGAATGTGTAGAACAGTTTTGAATACTTCATACCTCAATAATTTAAAATACTTGCGAGATGCTAACAATTCAAAGTACTGTGTGCTGATCCGGGCATTAAGTTGCAGATTTAAATAGTTGTTGTTAAAAGTGCAAAAATATTTTATTTAAAAAATGTTTTATACAGGTTTGTAGAATGTAACAAAAAGAGCTTTTCTCACAAAGATCACAAATAATTAAAGACGTCGATGTGATCAGCGTCATAGATGGCTACCACACTTGGTTGAGGTTTCCACCATTGACTATGTACACTGTGTACATAGTCAATGGTTCCACCAACAGATGGCGGCTTGGGAGGTAAAACCCACCGAAACTAAGATTCCTTGGCAAGACCATTGTAAAATAAAACAAACTAAAGTTTTTCGATTAATCTTTCTGTTAATAATGGTACTTTTCTAAACAGCGAATCCTATTTTCAGGCTTGAACATTTTCTGACAAAGATGGAAAGAAAAAACTTTGAAAATACATACCACTTACGGAGAGTGGAATTAAAAAAACTGAGCCTACATTTATAAGATTTACAGAATCTTAATTAATTAACTAAATTGACAATTGATCATTATGTATTCAATTTTATTACATAACATTAGTAAACTCTATAGATTTTTACCTTCCAGGGTAACTAAAGTAACTACAATTTTAAAATGATTGTAATCAATCAGCTAAATTATTAAATGTAAGTTATTTATCAAATAATACTCACGTGTATCCCAGAGAATCTCCTATGGGTAATACATCGTTGTATTTGGCATTGACGATCCTATTTAGTAAGCATCTAAGCATAAGCATGAGCATAAGCATAAGCTCATAGATGCTCACTAAGAAATAGTTTTGCTAAGTTTTGAAAATTTTGATATAAAGGTATTCTTATGGATAATTTTTAATCCGAATCAAGTTAACAAAGAAACTAAAAACGCTAAAGTAACTACCTTTTGAAATTTGGCAAGGACGTTCCACTTTGCTGAGATCACTAAGGAACAATGTTACAAAATTCCTTAAGGGCGAAGGCTAACAGGACTTACTTTGGATTCAATGCAATTCATAATAGGACAATTCCTAGTATGATACAAGAGAACAGCGAATCTATCAAATAATAGTACCAACGAAGTTGAAATTCGGCATGGAGGTTCCTTCTTGCTCACTAAGAAAAACAATTTGCAAAATTCCTTTAGGGCGCCTTAAGAATTTATTTCTAAAGATTTCAATAGTTTGGTATAATGTCATTCTCACGTACAATCTCGACGAACACTTTCTTATGGACCACTAACTGTGCACTTACGACCAGGCATAGACGAAACATTGTTTCACGGAAGTTTAAGGGAAAGAAGGAAAGCGCATTAGAACCTTATTAGACTTATTAGAACCTTATTTATTGGACACATTAAGTGGATAAATAGAATTGTTAGGAGTCCGGTGTTTCCTAGAGTTTAATCATCATGAATTGTTTTAAGATGGAAAGACTCTAGATTGATCAGGACTGGTCAGAGAGTTGAAGTTTTGTAGTGTTTAGGTGTTAGTTAATAGTTACAGTCATCTTTACCTTTGGGCAAGTAGCGCATTCGGCAATATTAACCATACCGCTTTTATGCAAAACATGGTAATTTATTCCCCTGCTTCGGCCGCCGTTTTTTGACCGATTTTCCTTAAACTTGGTAAGTGTTTAGTTGAATAGTTATATTAGGTCCCTCATACCTCAAAATTTAAAAAATAAAAAAAATATCACTCTTTGTAACGTCGCAAAGTAACTCTATTTTCTTAACATTTAAGTTTTTTCTCTACTTATATAATTTATTTTTACTCATATATCAGGTATGAGGGATCTAAATAGATCTAACCTTAATCCACCATAAAACATAATTTTCACCAATAAATAAATAAATAAATATATGTATAATATTCGAAACAGGGGAATACGGAGGCAAGTTTTCAGTGTTTTGCAAGGGTGAAGATGAAGCTTAAGTTCCATGTTTAGGTTCTTTACATATCTATTACGCCATCGATAAAAATTATTCTTTCATACAGTGTATTTATAAATGCAGTAGGTTGTACAATGACTATAAACATTTTTATTCCATGTGTCAAAAAGGGCTATTTTATTATATGTTTACAAAAAATGTTGTGTTTGTCATGTTTTATCAAGTAGTTTTCAAAACAAAAACAAAATTTAAAAAAAGTTTATCTAAAATTGCAAGTCTTGCTATATATATAAAGGTGCCGCATTACACAGTTTTCGCACCGGTAAGATTTCAAGTTTGTACTGTTATTGGAGCCTCAGTCGTGCCTAGGTTAAGGCAACAGACTCTCGGCCCTTCATATTAATTATATATTGAATTCGCACTCCCTTGCACCCACAACATATAAATAAAAACTAGTACAAAGGAATAATTAATATATCTATAATTTTAAATACTAGCGAGATGCTAGCAGTTCAAAGTAGATTACTGAGTGCTGCGTTAGACTCTGGGTTCCCTGATTAAATCGTCTAAGCAGTAAAAAAATATTGGACCATTTTATGTTATTATACATGTTTGATAAATGTAACAAAAGGAAACCTTTTCTCATAAAGTTCAAAATTAATTAACGAGTAAGGGGTTATAAGTACCAGCGATTGGAGCACTGCCACACTTAGTTGAGCGTTCCACCGACAGATGGTGGCCCTCGAGGCAAAACCTATAAAGCTATAACAACTCTGAAAGAACAAAAACAAAACAAAAAACACCTAATTGTGGTTTGAATAGGGGGGTTTTTACATTAGAGTCACCTTTGTATAGCCAGTGCGATCTAATGCCGTAAAGGTACCTTGCTCTTTCTAGATCACTGCACAGTGTTATTAGACCGTGGTGTTTAGACCGTGTTAATATGTGATGGCAGTAGAGGTTAAATTAATTAATATAGTGTCATGTCTTACGTCTTATAGAGAAAAATATAAAAGTTTTTCCAAAAAACCCACACCTACATAAAAAGTCAACTCACACACCTACAGAGTACAGAATAAAGAGAACTAAGTTTACAATATCCGTTATACAATAAAAAAATAAACAATAATAATTGAATGGGTTACAGAGTTCATTTGCCCTCTCCAGAAACTCGCCATTGGTGTAGATCGGCTCATCCATAAGCCAGCAACGCAGGCTTTTCATTGTGTTTTCTTCCAGTGGCTTGAGCTGGGCTGGGAGGGCGTTGAACAGATCAGCTCCAGCATAGGATGGGTTTGTTTTGGAAAATATTGCCGTTCTGAGCTGGTAAATTAAGGTTACTGTATAAAAGGAAACCATGTCTGAAATTGGGATCTCAAAAACAACGAATCAACAACAGATTTGAGAGATCTTCGTGTATAAAACATTGAGAGGAGAAAAATGAGCTTAAGATTAAATTAAATGGTTACTTTGCTGTTTTTTATTACAACCCCATTTTGAAAATTAACCGAAACCACTTATTAACCACATAATACTGAACTCGTTAATGAATAGCAGCTAAAATGCCTATCAGTCCATTCTAAAAAGTGGATTCTATTAACAGATTTCAAAATTCTTCTGGTAACTATTAAAATGATGCTTTCTTAATATCATAGGAAAGCCCATTAATAAAAAAATTAATCAACAGCAATGAAAAGTTTCTGTTCCAGTGAAATTTGAAGTTCCTGCTTTATTGAGCCCCTAGACGTGCTCTAGGTTAAGACAACATACTGTCAGCCCTGCATATAATATTATAATTGTATCATTTTTTACCCTACTACATATACTATTTTGATACATATACTAGGTTAGAAGGAATAATTTTAAATTAAAATTTGTCCCAACAATTTTAAATATTTGCGAAATACTAGAATTTCTAAATTTAGTTATTGAGTATTTATTCATGAATTAGTTATTGTAAATCGCCAAACTAAAAGAAATAATGAGCGATTATTTTATACTTCATATATTTTGTAGAACAATCATGGAAGGACATATTTTCATAAAGTTATAATTAATTGAAGATGAGAGCCAGCCTTGACAGCAGTAGGCCCTACTGCGCCCTCTTAGTTGAATGTTCCACCAACAGATGGCGTCCAGCGAGACTTGGGAGCAGAACATCAACGAGAGTAAAAACTTGGAGGGTTTTCTTTTAACCAACATCATTTTTATCTCTATGAGTGAGAGACGTAGTCAATAAATTAATGCACGTGATATGCAACATTGTCACACTAGTATTAATGATTTTTTTGTGGAAGAGAAATGTGTACCCTTTAAGAGTTCGATTGTCGAAACTATTTTAATTTTAATTTATAAGGAATCAAGACTCCATTCTCAGAACGCAATAAGTTGCATAGTTGTACCGTTCTTCCCTCATGTCTTAAACCCATAACTTATCAGGCACATAGGATCTTAAAGTAGTCCTGTCTTTCACCAGAATATTTAGGAAACGCGTCAAACTCGACACTTGAGACCTTTTAAGTTTTTATTCGACTTTCTTAATGTCTGATTTTCATAAAAATCAACAAGGGTTTTATTTTAATTTTTTTTACACTTGAGAATTATTCCTTTATAACATATCTTTCCTTAGATATGTATCCTTAGAGTTCGCAAATTTAGTAAGTGTTCGATTACGATACTACAGTTTCAAAAATCATCCAGCAAATCTTGGTCCCCACGGTGATTTCTGCTTCACATTAAACTAGAATTTTTACATTTTAGTTTAATAGAAGGCTGGTCTATGCTCGTGGATTCTTATTGAATTAATAAATTAAAAAAAATAATAATAATAATAAAGAAGTAAAGCAAAAGCGCCATCAGCACTTCACTTGCATAGTATCGAATAAATGTCTCCAAACGATTACTCGGTGATGCCGTTTACTTGATCCTATTATTTCCCAGTCACTGGTGCATTGTTCTGTCTACTGCACGGCACGGGAAAGTGGCCGGGGCGGACCGACCATGCGCATTACCGGAACGAACGGGCGAGGGATTCAGTTTTTGCACGCGATTTTGCCCTCTTCTCGTCCATCAGTCTTGAGGACGGAGCGTAGATCATTGTGAAACTGAAACCAACGAGGTAGCGTGGAGATTTGTTATCTACATCCGCAGTTTCAATGGTCTCAAGCTTAGTACTTATCGAACTTATAGTACGGGTATGTTATAAGAAGAAAACTCTAATATTCAGGGTCATTCACGAGGAAGTGCAGGAATTACGGGAGCTGATTCTACACATGAAAATAAATAAAAAAGGACACATTAACACATGTCCTTAAATCCTTCAGTTAGCCGCTAGCCGCCGTTTTGTTTTTTATACGTAATAATTTTTATTCAATAAAAATATTAATAAAAATTTTAATAAAATTAATCTAAATTTGAATTTATCAATGCAAAATCTACGTTTTTCTGCAGAAAAATATCAATAACTCCGTTATTTGTAATCAAATATTCACAAACTTGGTATCATTATTTAGATAATTTAATTTGTCAACTTTTTGTGTTGTATAAAACTTTGATGAAATTTGCTGTTTTTAAGAAATTTGAGTTTAAACTTTTAAAATGGTCGCTATTCATGTCAAATATCAGATGAAGATAACTGAGAATCTGAAGTAAAAAAAATAATAATAATAATAATAAAACCCTAGAAAAATATTAAGATTTAGCAATTAAAAACCATTAGGAAACGTGCACAGTTTCCCGCATTTATTTTCTTACTGCTACATAAAAAGCATAGAACTGCGTTCGAAGGACTATTGCAAGAATGGTTAGGTTTAATGGGCAATAACTATATTGTTTCTCATTATACAATTTTACCAAATCTCACTTAAATCTGCAGTAACCTAAGTCATTTTGGTAATTTGTAACATAAGAACAATGTTACATTTAAAACATTACTGTGAGTTAGTATTTAGTCAACAAAAATTCAAACTTGGTGTCATTTTAGAGTTTACCATAGTATCTTTCATTTGGCGTGATAGAAAATTAATTAAAAAAATTATCTACTCGAATAACGAATAAAATATAAATATATATTAACATAGTTTTCAAACCATTTTTGGGAGGTTTATTAAAAAAATTGTCCACGTCATATAAACCACAATACCATCATGGTGAACATATTCAAGTTTCATGCGAATGCGATGCAAGATTATTGAGATAAAGTTATTTAAAGACATCTATATGTTTCAAACATTAATGTTTCAAATTTGACATTGTTCTTATGGAACTATAAATCCAAGATGGCGAAGGTACTGCAGCCTCTAAATAATTTGTCCAAAACTAGATAATGTACAGATGAAACTAAACTGATTCTAAATTTGTTTTTCTTTCGTATAAATATATAGAATTAGGGAAAAATATTTTAATGACTAAGCATTTTGAGCAACTACTAATCGAAGGAGGAAGTATATAGGTTAAAAAAACGTGAACGTTCATTTTGGTTTCAAGCATAAAAGGAGCATATATTTGTTTCATGTTTATCCCACACCTACTGGTCTTTCTGTTTTGCCAAAACTGTAGTATACAATTACCTAAATAATACAATTTTATGTGCAGTAGTCAAAGCAGTTTTCAATCAATCAACAAGTGTACTTGTGGTGTGTAGTAAGCCTTGCTCGATATCGAGCAATTTAGTTTGGGTAATTTTTAATGTTTATGCTTTTTAATCAGTTCTTTAACCAGTTTATGCTCCATGGTTTAAATCATAACCTCTTTGGTATGAAAAGACAAATAATACTGTGTTTACTTGAAAATCAATCAATTTCCTTACCAATGTTAATCGAATGGGAAAATTTAGAACTTTAAGGCCCTTTCGTGTGGATAGATAATTACCAATTTACTTTAGAAACAACTTCTCACCGAGCTCTATCCAATGACACTAAAATCATTAAAATTGGTTGAAAACTCTGAGAGGTTCGTGTAAAAAAAAAAAACGTTTCGCGTCATAAATATGTAGTCTATAGGTTGGTTCTTATTATTGTATAATCTATTTATTCAATTTGGTAAAGTTAAATGAAATCTAATTCGATGAGTGAGATAAGTGATTCTAATGAATGCATTTGATCAGTCTTTAACACATTGTTCCACATTCGAAAGGAAATAGGACTACCGGATATTTTAGAGAAGCCGAAGAAGACTTTTAGTTCGGCCAGCTCCAGCTGAGATGAGAGGAAGAAGAAGGTGAACTGTTTGTTAAGCTTGGTTGCCTAGTAACGGAACCTCGTGCACGTGCGCCGACCGAACTCTCAACATTTCCTGCCGTTTTCCGACCACTTTCAACTTGAACACCAGATTTGTTCAACTTTCAGAACGTTTAAAATATCTTTTAATAATTAATTCATGTCTATAACAACACTTATCGTCAGTTTTAAGGACTAAATAGGGAATATAATGTGCATCTTCTTCTTCTATAAAAATTTCTTTGAGTTATCTGGTTTGGCAATTGATTTATTTTATTTGCAGTGCCGAGCTGTCAGATCATATTTTTTTCTTAGACTGGTTACTAAGAAAGTTTTTTTTTATTTCTTAATAATAGACAAATAATTTTATTCTTTTACATTGTTTAACATTTAAACATTAAATTGTATATGATTTACAAAAGAGGAATATTCTCACACTTTCTAGATGCAGTTATATTTTACAGCACTTTCAATAATTTAAATACAATTACTATTAGTCCTGCAGTGATGCGTTTGTGATAGTTATCACTATTATTGTGCGTTTGATGATAGTAATCTAGAATGTGGAACACTAATGCTAGATATACAAAGACTTAAATTTAGATAGGCGGCAATTTAAGATTATCAATGTATCAATGTGTTCCGCTCTACCTGAGCCCGAATGCCGCCTCGCGGCCGCGGCCATAGCTCTAGGCGAGTTTTATGGCTGCAGAGGTTTACGAGAATCGTGTTTCAAAATTAACAAATCGAGATAGAGATTGACTCTTAACTTTTTCTAAAATTAGAAAGACGGATCTCCACTTCTCTGGTTTTAGAATTTTTAAAGAAAATTTCTAATTTAAGTTATAATTGTCTAAAATCATCTATTTTTCTCTAGTTTTATAGAAAAAGAGGTTTACGTGATTTTTTTTTTTAACTAACCAATTAAGATAGAGATTACGATTTAGACCAAAACGGCAATCTCCTCAAGTAGGTTAGGTATTTTAGCTGAGAACTATATTTAAATTGCAGATAATTTAGTTAGTAATGTTCAGATTTTTCAAAACAATAAATAAAAGAGGTTATAAGTTAAAAGGAAAATATTGTGCTGTAACACCTTATTAAATTCAACTTTCATTTATAATAACAGGGTAGGGATTGAAAAATCTTCATAACGAATTCGGATAGTTTTTATTGTGGCAGGAAATAAAAAAGCTTGATAGTTTAAATGAAAATACAGTACTGTACTGCCACCTTTTTAAATTCAGTGTTAACAAGTACGCACTAAAAGAGAAATAAATTGTGTAATGTGGAATTTTAGTTAAATTTTTTGTTGAGTGTGAAATTTAAATTAGCATCCTATCAGGTTAAGTCAATGATGTATTTCCTAACGAGTTTGTTAGAAATTAAGTGTCACCCCAAGTAAAGAACAAATTTTTGGGAGCGCTATCGAGCAAATATGATACTGATTTCAAGGGCCCCATACCGCACCCGTGCACTTCTTTTAAAATTGTAATTTTTTTACAAAAACTAATTGTGCCGTTGAAGGTAAACCGGTTACGCTCTATCGATTGACACTGATTTCAATATACAGGGTGGACCAGACATAATGTTAAGGCAACTTTAAAATTTAATATTTCAAATCAAATCAATTTATTTCAAAAAAATTTCCTAAAGATATTTTACAAATGAACTTAAAAAATAGTCTCACGTGGGCCTTTATACGGGCCTATGCGTGGGACAACCCTGATCCTAACGATTTAGAGGATTAAGGAGGTTGAAATTAACTTTTCTTTCAAGAAAATTAGTAAAAATTTCACATCCAATGTATCTGAACATTTTACATAAAACAGAACTTTCCAAGAATGAAAATGTCTAAGAATCTCATTTTAAATAATGTACCATCATAAAACATCAATTATCATGTGATTAGTTTTACTAAACTTATAAATAAATTTTCACTAATATCTGTCATTTTGAAAATTATATGAAAAAATTAAGGACAAAACTGAAACTTTATGTCGGAACCTCTCAGAGTAGATTTGGAAATTTGTTCCATGTTATTCTAATGGGAAAAATCTAAATTTCAACCGTCAATGTTCCCTTAACCGTTAGAATTACACGTACAAGATCAAATTGTTAAGTTGTCTCAAAATGAAGTGTAAAATTGTAAAATGAAATTAAAAGTAGGGGTTGTGTTTGAAATTAGTGACTTCCGGTCAGGAAAGGGGATTTCTGGTACACCCGCCTGTACTGGCGCCATAGTTGGAACCGCCGCGGCGTTCCGGCTCCTTTTTTAATGTATCGGTTTTATTAATTGGTAATGCGCGCCGCTCGGCTCCCCCCCCTTTCCCCCTTGAGTAGTTTATTTTCCGTTATTACACATTACATATTACAAAGAAACAAATATATTATCAAATGAAATAATTGGAATTAAAAAAAATATTCATAAAATTTATTGTACACAAAATTTGCACAACAATTTAAGAGGTGGCCATAACAATTTCGTAACTTCCAAATTGCAAATTTTTCAGGAAAGGGGAAAATGTATTTCAACACAGTAAATCAATATAAAAAGGGTTTTGTGAATTGTTATTGATACTCAAGTGTTGTATATGAGTGAATAGAAACATATTATTGTAAAATATTTTCATAGTTCAACAAAAAGCTTATTTTTTACGGTTAAAAAAATAAACGTGTCAACAACGTTGTAACATCATACCAGTTACAACGTTGTTGTGGGTTACTGGTAAGTTACAACGTTGTTTTATTTCTATAATGTACCATACCATTAGGATTAGTAAGGTAGTACCCATTAAAGATTCTTCTGTAAAATGTAAAATATGTTTATTTCCTACACCTTATTACACGTTTATTGTATAAAATAGTGTAAGACCATAACCTATTTCAGCAAAAAATGCTATAAAACCCTAAAAGTCATTATAAAGCTTCAAAACTAAAAGTCATCTAAAAGATTAATCCATTAAAAGTGTTAATAAAGGTCCCAAATGAAATAGTTATAACTTATTATATAATAATTTTAAATTAATACACGATAAGAAATATTTTTAATAGCCAATATCATATTTAATAGTAGTGGGATTTGGCCACTTTTAAAATCGGCCACGTGCCCCCCGAGCCACGTGACGTGGCAGCTGGCGCCAGCTGCTATGTCACATAGCTTCCGGTGGGGGTTAGAGGGTATATATGAGATGCTGTAGTTATATGTTATGTCATATAGGTTGGGGTGGAGATGGCGATAGTGTTGGCGTTAGGGTGAAGTGAATTTGCGCATAAAATTAAAAGTTAGTTCAAAATTGAAATTCGTCGGTGTTGACGAAACTCTAACAGTTGAAGAAAAATTAAGAGTTAGTTGAAAATTGAAATTCAAACTTATAACTGGGATGTGGAAAATATGTCAAGGTCATCCAGAGTAAGTTTTTAAAAATTCTATCCAACTATCACCAGAAATAGTTTTAAGTTGAAGTAGTTGGTGATAGCGGGATAATTGATTCGTGCCATGGGAGAGGTGTTTATCGTTTGAAAGTTGGCGATCGAATGAGAAGCGCCGCCTAGGGAGAGGGCTTATAAAATGGCAACCTTCCCCTACCACCCCTTCCCCCACTCCTTTAGACCAATAACCGGTCGCCGACTCTATGTGGTAAAACTGAACCAGACATGGCGGCCGCCATGGATAATTCTAACCTCAAATCTTAGCTAAGCTGTAGAGAATAGAGGAGTATAAAGTAGGAATTGTGGTGAGAGCACTTATATAAGGAATAGTGGGGGTAAAATAAAAAAACTTGTTGAACACAGTCGATAGGTGTAACAAGTTCAAAATTGTTGAAGTGTAACATATAACGCAAGATGTCATGAATAATACTATCATCAACATTAACCCGCGAAGTCGTCGAAAAGTATAATGGGTTAAAACTGTACCGCTTTCTTACTTTACTTAAATTAGTTTTAGACTTTGAAACTGAAAGTTTAGAATTATTTTGTAATATGTGTTGTGTTCGCAACAGTTTCAATTTTAAACTCTGCGCAACCATTACAGGAGGTGTGTTATATGTTGAAGTCAAAAGAAGACTGAGAAATAAAATATGTTATAAAGAGATAAATGAAACAGAATGTCATGTACTAACAAAATAGAGTTATAGGTTAGAATTAACTAAACAATATGTAGTAATGAAACACTATGTGGTAAGGTTAGAAGTAAATGAACGTAAATAATGTAGTAGCTATAACGATGCAATCAACATGAAAGCCAGTAAGTTAATGGTCGCGGCGCAAATGAGCAGTCTAGTTTTATAGCCTAGCAGCGGCCCACTTCCCTGGGCAGATGCCCGAGCCAACTACCTGGTTTTTATAGCAATTACTCCGGGCAGCTGCCGCTGATGACCGACTTTCACCTGAGTAGTAGGGGGTTTTGGGGCAATGACCGGAAAGGTCAATGCCCCCCCCTCCCCCCCCCCGAAAAAATGGAGCCCCCCCTCCCCCCCCCTCCCCCACTCCTTCCCCCACTCCTCCGGGTCAATGGCCGGTCACCACCTTTCCCTACTCCTTCTAGGCCAATGACCGGTCACTACCGGTTGCTGATTCTATGTGGTGAAACCAGACTAAACATGGCAGCTGCCATGGATAATTCTAACCTCAAACCTGCTGCGCATGCAACGAGTTCTCCGGATCGGAATCAGTCTATGCTATGCGCATGCGCCTAGTCCTGTATTACTCACTTTAGCGCTACTGCACATGGATAATTCTAACCTCAAACCTTGGTTTTGTGTTGTTGCGCATGCGCCGCTCCCTACTCCTTTGCCTTCCTTTTACACTGCTGCGAACTGGACTGGATTGAACACTGTACTGGAGTGAAACAACTTCCCCCACTACTCGAGAATCCGAGGAGCAATACGAGCCTGATCTTAGCGTCAGTCGTCAACAAACTTTCATAGCGAAAGGTTGTTGGCGACTCAGCAAGAGGTTTCAAATATATAGTAGGCCTATATATATTTGAACTTCTTATACTATGTTGCGTTTTTAATGCAATGTGGTATGTGTGTGTGTGTGTGTGTGTGTTTAGTTGTATTTAATTTAAGAAATAAATTGCGCATTGCGATGTTAGTTTTAAGTTTGGTTTAGCATTAAGGTGTATTAATTTTTAAGAGGTTTTTAGCATTAAGGTGTATTAATTTTTAAGAGGTTTTTAGCATTAAGGTGTATTAAATTTAAGAATAACGAAGGTATTTGGTTGTGTTGAATTATTTGGTTTTTAATAATGATGTGTTGTTAGTTTTAAGTGTTGGTACTAATAATTAATGTTGTTTTGTCTTACAGCTAGATGTTAGGGGGTAGATTAACTGTAAATTCAGAAGTTCAGTTGAACTTCACTTAGAAGGGGTGGGACATCCGCAAATTGTAGGTAAGCGGACTAGGTTTTTGCATTTTATTTAGGAATATGATGGGTGGGATTAGTTTGGGTGGGGTTAGAGTTGCGTTTCTGCATTAGCTGTTCCAGTTTCCCTATTTAGCGTTACGCTTTGATGCGGACAGGGACGTTACGCTTTGATGCGGACGGACCAGGGCCTCCCTTGCAGAACGTAACTAGTGGGTTGGGAGTGGGAGCCTGTTAGGCAAACAGGGTAGTGGGAACAGTATTACTGTTCCCATCACCTTGGTTTTTTATAAGTCTTGAGTGACCTTGACCTACTTTTTGAAAGGTCAATGAACACACCCCCCCCTCCCCCTTCCCCCACTCCTACCCCCACTCCTTCCCCCACTACTCCGGGTGAATGACCGGTCATGACATGAAAAATTAAAATGGCTATAACTTGATAATGGATTGACGGATTTGGACAAGCGATACATCATTGAAAAGGTCTATGTAAGACAAACATTTTGGTAAAAGAAGAATTTGGTTATCTTATTTTAGTCAAAAGTTATGCGAATTATTTGAAATAAATACCTTCTCTTTCCCCTTTTCCCCCACCTCCCAGGTCAATAATCAGTCTCGGCCAGCTGCTACCCCTCTCATTTGCATATTGTTATAAAAGACGCGGCGACTGTGGCTAGTGTTTCATTCTGATTCCAGACATCAAGCTGTGTACTCGGAGTTCTAACCATGTCGTCTCTGCCAACTACTACTTCTGCTACTTCTACTTCAACTTCAATTTCTACTACGACTGCACCTAAGAAAACTCTTCGCCTTAAAAACTTTCCTGATTGCTACAAGAATCAACTTGCATCTCTACCTTCAACTTCTGGAGCTATTCTTCCGCCAACCAACACTTCTAGACTTCGCAGTATTTTTTCACCACCTTCACCTTCGCCTTCAAAGGACTCCGCACCACCATCAACTATGATGCCGCCACCGCAGAAGCTAGTTCCCCGTATTAATACCCCTTCAATTGAAACTATTGTTCATCGCCTTAGTACACCCATCATCCCACTATCACCATTGCCTCCTACCCCACCACTTACTACACCTGAAGATCATACCTATCACAAAACTGATTCCTCTAAACCAGCTCCTAAACCAGCTCCTAAACCTGCCCCTAAACCTGCTCCTTCAGAGCAATTTCAATCATTACAAGAAGAGCGTCGTAGGGCATTTAGACGTCCCACTACTTGCCCTGAAATGCTTACTAGGGGAAATAAGAAAGGATCAGCTTGTGGGAGGAAATGTGTTAAAAACGAAAGTTTTTGCCGTGTACATGTCATGAAATACCTTTCTGAACCACAACTGACAGAAACCCCCACTGTTGAATACCAATCCAAAATTATTGGTGTAAAAGGAAATAGGCTTAAGAGAGGTTGTGTTTATTTTTTTGAAAGTGTTATTGACAACGAACACATTTTGGCAAGTTGTAACGGCAAAAAATATAATATTAAAGTAATTGAGTCCTTTCGCAAAGAGAAATCTGTCCATGAGTTAGACTCTAAAGACTATCTCCTCAGACACAAAGTGGATGGTATTACAAGGTGGGGGCGTAAAAAGTAAATTCACATAGTTTTTTCAAAATTTTGCTATAAAAAATAATGGGGGAGAAACACAATGCGTTATAGCGTTGTGTTTCTCCCCCATTATTTTTTAACACTCTAAGTCTTGTGACCTACTAACCTACTTCCATCCGAGTAGTAAGAAAAGTACTTCCCCCCACTCCTTTGGGTCGATGACTGGTCACGGTCAGCTCCTACCCCTTATTTGCATACTATTATAAAAGCGGAGCAAGGGTTGGTCACTCCTTCATTTTTCTTCTACACGCCGCTCTTGTCGTTTCATCTCTCCTGTTTACAATATTTCTTGCTTCAAAATGCCTCCTCATTTGAATGAAAATTTCAATTCTTCTGAAATTTCTGATGTTTTTGAACAATCTGAAGACACTTTAAGTAACAACAGTGAAAGTGAAGATGATGAGGACGATGATGATTATACTGTTGAACTTAGTGAAGAACGTAAAGTCATAGCAATTGATCCACAATTTCCATTTGATACAATAGAAAAGTTTATGGTTGAAGCTAATAAATGGTGGGACTCAGGATGTTATGTACGAATTGACTCTTTTATATTGTATGGTGATAGTCATTCTTTCCTTGTCACACCAAATGACAGAGGCCGCATGTTGCAGTGGGCACAATCTATGATGGAGTGCTATGAACAAGGTGTGGACACTGGCGGCTATTTTCTTGCACAACTAGTGTAATAACAAAATTACCCTTCCCCCACACTACACCCTATCCCTTTCAAATTCTATAAAGAAGGGGGAAAGGAGTGGGGATTATAAAATGGTGGGGGAATGTGTATAAATGCAGGTTGTTTGAAGAGTCTTTTATTATTGTGGCTTTAGCAGAAACAACATGGAGTTTAAATCTTCAGCAAAAATAAGGAACAACATAATAAAGAGAGAAATTCGCAAGAAAGAAAAGATCGAACTTATAAAATTACAACTTATAATACCTTCTATTGAAATTGGATGTAGCAAAATAAAGACTTTGGTGAAAACTAACGAATATTTGTTACAATTGCTAAAAACAATCAAAGAGTTGAAGAGCAAGAATGGACATTCTACATAGTAAAATTTGAACATTTTAATATAAATAAGTAAACCCAAAAAAGTAGATGTAGAATAGAGAGCGAGGAATAGATCACTTTGTGGTAATGGACTAACATGCCACTTAGTGCTCTATTCCTCGTTCTCGCGTTAAATTGGATTACCTTGACCTATTTGTTCAACTGTTAGAATTTGGTTAACACTGTTGAATTTCAGTTTTGAACTAACGTTTATTTTTGTTCAACTGTTAGAGTTTTTTTAATACTGTCGAATTTTAGTTTTGAACTAACTTTTAATTTATGCAAATTTTTAGTTCAACTCTAGTTAATTTATGCACAAATTTAGTTTAACCAAGTGTCTGTGCTCTAGCCATTTCTACCTAAAAGTAACTAGAATTAGTTGGGGGGGGGGGGGGAAGTTCGTTAAAGCTCGAATATAAAGAAGTATATACTAAAACTCCAATGGGAATAAAGAACACGAATGAACAATTAGTTTGTAGAAGGTTAATATTTTTGTTCAAAACGTTTGATTTCCTTGGATAGTGAAGAAGATGAAATAGTGGTGGGGGAACCATTATAAAAGGAGGAACATGAGAGCCCATTTCATTTCTTGGCGAAATTTCGAAGAGTAAACATCTCAACATGTATAGTTGCGATAAATGTTCGGAATCGTTTCATGATGAAATTCTATTAGACTGTCATAAAGAACTAATTCACAACAACCCAGAAGAAAAACAAGAACAACAAGAACAAGAACAAGAACAAGAACAAGAACAAGAACAACAAGAAGAACAAGAAGAACAAGATGAACAAGATGAAATAACAGCAACATCTTCAACTACTTTACCGAATCTACAAGTATTTGCATTACCTGGTAAAGTAGTAATGCATCATAAGATTCAAAATGAAAACTTGAAGCTAGAAGAATTTATTAGAGAAGCAAAACCAATCATAAGTAAAACTTTAAAAGAAGAATTGAAAAGATTAAACTTTCTTAAATTTGGTTTACTACTAGAAGCTATGTTTATAAATGTACAAGAAGAATTATCACCAAGAGGATTTATAACAAAAAACCGAACCATTATGGAAAGTTCAGACATTGATTCAATAGTTGAAAACTGTATA
Source organism: Neoaliturus tenellus (assembly GCA_030545055.2). Lineage (NCBI taxonomy): Eukaryota > Metazoa > Arthropoda > Insecta > Hemiptera > Cicadellidae > Neoaliturus > Neoaliturus tenellus. The sequence continues at coordinate 53,386,788 of CM061532.1, forward strand.
GAAGAAATATTAACCAAAATTCAGGAACACGAAGGAAGAGGATCCGGATGGAGTCTTACAAGTATTGAAGTATTAGATATAAGAATTCACAAACATGGATATGGACTAATGGGATCTGGTTACATTCCTTTGCCCAAAAGAATTAAGGATACAAGATCATGTATTAATGTGAAAAATCAAGATAATGAATGTTTTAGATATGCAATGACATCTAAGTTTGTACCAAATAATTTTGATAAACCTAACCAACACTATGAAAATCAAAGACATAGGTACAATTTTCAAGGAATTACTTACCCTGTATCACTGAAAGATATATCAAAATTTGAGAAGAAAAATCCTGGTACATCTATTAATGTTTTTGCATTAGATAGTTCAAACAAAGTGTATCCTTTACGTGTTGTAAAAGAAGAGCTACCAGCTCATACGGATTTACTACTACTAACGCGAGGAGATGTGTCTCACTATGTGTACATAAAAAAATTCGACTCTCTTGTTAACAAGCAACTTTCTAAAGATCGACACAGAAAGATAATTTGCAAGAGATGTTTTAATTTTCAACGAGAAGGAAGACAAGGAAGAGAATGGTTACAAGAGCACAAAAGGCTATGTAACAATAATTATGAAGCAAAGATTAATTTACCTTCGGAAAACAGAGCATTTGTTACATTTCAAAAGGTTCATCATCAATACCGTATCCCAATAGTTGTATATGCGGACTTTGAATCAACACTAATTCCCATAGAAGATGAAAATTGTGAAGCTAGAAAAAGTGTCAAATATCAAATGCACAAACCAAATAGTTTTTGTTTAATGGTTAAATCAACATTATCAGAAGAACATTTAAACCAATATGGATTAACTTCAGAACCTTTAGTATATTGTGGTGAAAATGTGGAAACAATATTTCTTGACCATTTATATTTAATAGCTGAAAATGTACAAAGATTATATACGAATATCGTACCAATGAAACCGATGGAGGAAGAAGAGGAAATTCAACATGAAAATGCAACTCATTGTTTCTTATGTAAAAATGAATTTACCATTGACAATTATAAAGTTAAAGATCATGACCACCTTACAGGTTATTACAGGGGTGCTGCTTGTAATAAATGCAATTTGAGCTATCGTTTACCACTATTTATTCCTGTGGTTCTGCATAACCTCAGTGGGTATGATGCTCATTTTATAATACCTGAATTAGGAAGAGACAATGGTTCAATAGATGTGTTGGCTGAAACTTCAGAAAAATTTATAAGTTTCTCTAAAACAGTTGGAAATGTCAAATTAAGATTCTTAGACTCCTACCGATTTATGCCATCGAGTTTGTCTAAACTTTCTGAAAATTTAAGGAAGAAAGATTTTATTGAAACAAAGAAGATTGTAAGTAACGACAAACTGGATCTCGTACTTCGGAAAGGTGTTTTCCCATATGATTATATAGACAGTTTAGAAAAATTTAATGAAACATCACTTCCGCCAAAAGAAGAATTCAAAAGTAAATTATACAACATGGACATATCTCAAGAGGATTATGATCATGCATGTAATGTATGGAATGAATTAGGATTTACAACATTGGGAGAATATTCAGATTTTTATGTTAAATTAGATGTCACTTTATTATGTGATATAATGGAAGAATTTAGAAATACGTGTTTTGCAGCATATGGATTGGACCCTCTTCATTCATACACTTCACCTGGACTAGCATGGCAAGCCATGTTGAAAGAAACAAATTGTAAATTACAACTTCTTACTGATGTAGATATGGTTTTGATGTTAGAATCAGGAGTTCGAGGGGGATTGACACAAAGTGTAACCAGACATGTTAAGGCGAATAACAAGTATCTGCCCGATTATGATGCATCAAAACCAACAACATTCCTAGGTTATTTCGATGCAAATAACTTATACGGATGGGCAATGTCAAATCCCCTTCCATATGATACTTTTAAATGGATAGATCCAGAATCGATTGGAAACATTATGGATTTACCAAAGCATGGTGAAACTGGTTACATTTTTGATGTTGATTTTGAATATCCTGAACATCTTCACGATCATCATTACGATTTACCACTTCTTCCAAAGACTGAAATTTCCCCTACTGGAAGATGGCCGAAATTAATGATGACTTTAACCGACAAGTCTCGATATGTTGGACACTACTGGATGATACAACAAGCTTTAGACTTAGGATTGAGAATTACAAAAATTAATCGAGTACTACAATTTTCTCAATCTTGTTGGTTAAAACCTTACATCGACAACAACACAAGAAGAAGAGCCACCGCTACATCAAGTTTTCAAAAAGATTTTTTCAAATTAATGAATAACGCAATATTTGGCAAGACTTTGGAAAACAAAAGGAAACATAAGGATATCAAATTGGTAACTGATCCAGTAAAATTACAGAAATTGGTGCAACAACCAAACTTTGGTTCATCTGTAATTATTAATGAAAATCTAGTTGTTATTTCCATGAACAAGAAGTCAGTTACAATGGATCGTCCTTTGTATCTTGGAATGTCAATCTTGGATATTTCAAAAACACATATGTACGAGTTTCATTATAAGAAGATGGTTAACTACTATGGAAGAGAGAACATTGGTATTGCATATATGGATACGGATGCACTAATTTACTGGATTAAAACAAATGACATGTATGAAGATTAACGCACCTTTATATATAAAGATGATTTCGACTTTTCCGATTATCCTAAGGATCATCCAAATTACGACTATGACAGAAACAAGAAAGTATTGGGAAAATTTAAAGATGAAACGAATGGTGTGCCAATGATGGAAATTGTAGCATTAATGTCCAAACTGTATTCATTTCAACTGTACATAAACGAGAGGAACGAACATCAAGTCACGAAGAAGGCCAAAGGAATAAAAACTTCTTTCCTGAAAAAGAACGTACAGTTTGAACATTATAAAAGATGTTTGTTTGAAAATGTTGAAACAACTGCAACGTTCAACACTATTAGAAGTTATAATCATCAACTTTTTAGTGTCAAACAAACAAAGTGGGCATTAAGCTACAAAGATGACAAGCGCCATATTTTAGAAGATAAAATTAATACTTTACCATTTGGCCACTACTCCCTAAACCCTATCGACCAATAAACCTATTCTTCGTCCTCTACCTTCTTCCTTTTTCCTTTCCGTAAAGAAGAGGGGACATGGCAAGCCCAATGCCATGTTCCCTCTTTTTTACACTAATATGAAATGGCCTTGACCTATATTCAAACTATATAAATGAGAATAAACTATTCTATGGATCAGTATTTTTACATGCAGTGTACAATCAACATCTGAAGATGGAAAGTGTGAAGGACAAGATTGTAAATGAACTACATAAACCAGCAAGAAGAAGATTTCCAAGAAGAAGTACAATCATTAAAGGAATGAATGATCTTTATCAAGCTGATCTCATTGAAATGATACCGCACAGTAAATTAAACAAAGGATTTAAATATATTTTAACAATTATAGACTGTTTTACTAAAATAGCTGACGCTTTACCATTGAAGGACAAGACTGGTAAAAGTGTTACAAAAGCTATGGAAACCACAATACAAAGAAATAAATTTAAAATTAAACATCTATAGACCGATGATGGAAAAGAATATTTTAATAAAGACTTTGGAGCTTTGATGAAGAAATATCAAATAAATCATTATTCTACAAATTCTGAAGTTAAAGCTTCAATAATTGAAAGATTCAATAGAACATTAAAAGGTGCGATGTATAAACAATTTTCAAAACGAGGATCATACGTGTGGTATGACATATTACCACAACTTATAAAAGAGTATAACAACAAATATCATCGTACCACTGGAATGAAACCTATCCAGGTAAATAGTGCTAATGCCAAAATTGTATTACAACGCATTAAAAATAATACAACACCGAAATTGGAAAAATTGCAACCAAAGAAGTTCAAGGTCAACGATAAAGTTCGTATAAGCAAATACAAAGGTGTATTTAGTAAAAGATATCTACCAAATTGGACTAATGAAGTATTTAAAATTTATAAAGTGCAACCAACTATACCTGAAACCTATTTATTAAAGGATAACAAGGGTGAATTACTTCAAGGTGTATTTTACGGACACGAATTGTTGAAATCAACAGTCGGTGATGTATATCTTGTCGAGAAGATTTTACAAAGGAAAAAGGATATGGTTAAAGTCCGGTGGTTAGGGTTTGATAAAAGTGAAGACTCTTGGATTCCTTCAAAAGACTTAGTATAGTTGTTTAATAGCTCATTGTGTGTTTAACCTTTATACAAGATGGAGATTGTACAACAAAAAGACCGATTTAATATCAATAACATTGATGAATTGACAATTGACAATGATAAGTTAAATCATGGAAAACATGGTGAATTACTACCAAATACGATAAGATGTCTAATAACTGGTCCTTCAAATTGTGGAAAAACTAATGTTGTTTTTAACCTTATAACTAATCCTAAAGGATTGCGTTTTAATAATATATACATTTTTTCAAAATCATTGCAACAACCAAAATATCAATTATTGGATAAAGTACTTGCAAGTGTACCTGAAGTGAATTTTTACAAGTTTAATGCCAGTGAAACAATTATGCAACCAAATGAAGCAAAACCATTTTCTATTTTTATATTTGACGATGTTTCTTGTGAAAATCATGACACAATAAGGAATTATTTTGCTATGGGAAGACATCATAATATTGATAGCATTTATATTGGTCAAACATACAGTAAAATTCCAAAACAACTTATAAGAGACAATGCAAATATGTTGATCATCTTCAAGCAAGATGAAACTAATTTAAAGCATATATATAATGATCATGTAAATGCGGATATGCCATTTGAAAAATTTAAAGAGATGTGTGGCAAAGCATGGAATGAGAAATATAGCTTTCTCGTTATTATGAAGGAAGAAGATATTAATACCCCCGTCGCAGCAGACCTGCGTACTCAGCGAATTTCCAAAGAATCTTGAGATTTAGTATTTTCCCATAAACACCATAGGAATGAGTATGTAGGTTTGCTGCCATGGGATGTTGTTAGAAAATGTTAGTTTTGTTAGGAAATGTAATAGTTAGGTTAGGTGAATATCAAATTTTATCAATATTCGGCACTTTTTAAGTTTCCCCATAAACCCCATGGGGGTGAGTATGTAGGTTTGCCGCCATATGGGTGTTGTAAGGAAATATCAGTTAAACCCTACCTAGTGAATATATATGCCAAATTTTTCAAGTTATTCCAATAAAGAAGCGTGATATAGGGTTTTGTTGATTTCCCATAAGAATAACATGGGAAACCTATTTTTGACTTTTCTCCGTAACCTGTTAAGCGAAGTTAAAAATTCAAAATACCAAATTGTTTGTTTTTTTAACTCTTTCAAATGGTTTTAGTTAAAATTGTTGAATTTTGAAAATTAAGGTCCAAAAATGCCAAAAACCCATTTTTGACCCCTTTGAAACCCCATAAACCCCCGTTCCCATAACCCGATCATGCTGGTTTGCGAACTCATGAAAATAGACCTGGTCTTACACCTTCATACCAAATTTCATCCAAATCGAAGGTTCCTGTCAAAAGTTATCGAGACCACGGACACACATATATATATATATATATATATATATATATATATATATATATATATATATATATATAGATATATACATATATATGAAATTGAACGAATGGTGTTTTTGGCTTCTGGGGACCTCAAAACGAAAAAGTATTATGGTCCCGGACCTAGGTTTCACCATGACTACTACCGTAATAGCGTATTCCCTATAGGGAAATTCGCTAAAAATGGTAGATATCGTATAGGGTTGGATAAATTTGTATTTATGCGTTGAACTACCGATGCTACATCTAGTTACACGTTGAACTTCACAGTGTAAACATGGTGAATCAAGAAAAACTATTGAAAGAAATAAAATCACTTAGTGATTCTATTAGGATGAAGAAACGTGCATTGAGGATGGGTTTAAGTGAAAGAGAAGAATTTCTAGAGACTACATTTAAACCTATTACGGAACCTTTAAAACAGATATCAGAAACTATTGGTAAACCTCGTTATGAAGGAGATGTTTTACTACCAGTTTCTAAACAAGAAGTACAAGCATTAAAAAAAGAAGAAGATGATGATTCATATACAAGTGCTAGTGAGCAAGAAGAAACAAAATAAGAAGAAGAACCAATTGTTGAAAAGGAAGAAGAACAGCCAATACCTGAAGCTGAACAATCTATTCCAAATTTAACTCAATTGAGTAGCGATATATTACAACATGGACCTCTTGGAAGAAAATATATAATGAAAATGCTACATGACATGAAATCAAACCCGAATTTGAGTAGATCACACGTATACGGAGCAAGAATTGATGGGAATGAATTGAAGATTGGCGATTCAAAGCTTGAAATAACACAAGACGATTACATCATTATTGGTGAGCATAGATATAAAGGAACAAAAGGATTATATGAATTAATTTTTAAAAACATACCACTAAGATATTCATCCAAAGATTGTTTTTTTTTGTGCACCAAAGAAGTGTTTTTAAGGAGATTCTACAAAATACTAACGCTCATAAAAGAAACTACTTAAAGGATGGAATGATTAATCGTTCACGTGCAACAAAATATAACATCGTTATAAAAAAGTTGTTTCCTCCACGAAAATTGCCAACATTACGTACTGCACCAGCGGTGAGACAACCACTGAAAAGAAAATCTTTATCACTTATGGATTTATCACTTCTTGAACAACATGGTAAAAAGAGTAAAGGAGATACTTCAACATCTGGTAAAGGATTGATGAAAAATCTATACAATACAAATGTGATTTACTACAACGACATTAATAAATTGGTTGATAGAATGAGACTATTGCATGAAGCCATGGAAGCTGGTCATACAGGTTTAAATAATGAATGGGTAGCTCTGATTGACGAACTCAGGAATCGCGGCATAATTGTATAATTGTCCGCGGATATATAAGAGTTGCAGGTGTATAATGTGTCAGTTCTAACATGAGCGTCGACAAGTTCGGACGATACTCCGCTTTAGGAGTGCAAGTTGGAGAAAACAGAAAAAGAAGTGGATTACCACAAACACCCGAAGGTGACTATAACATAAATAATAAACGTTTAAAGTTTGTTAGAGATCCAGAAGAAGATGGAGATGCAACAAATTTAAAAACAGTGAAGGAGGAAACATCTACAAGTTTAAAACTTGACAACAACCAACTGTATGATGCAAAATCTCACAGGGTTATTAATGTTGCAAAACCAGTCAACAATGGAGATGTTGTTAATAAAGGCTATTTGCTATCTGCGATGGATTACGCTTTACTGTTGCAAAAGACTAAAAGTGGAAAAATGTACAATGCTTTAAATTATAAAATAACTAATGTGGCAGATCCAACTGATGATACAGATACAATCAATAAGCGTTATTTGCACTCTGTAATACCAGAAAAGAAAAAGGATGGATTTTCTTTTTATAAATATACTATAAACGATATTGGATATCCTAAAGAAGAAAGTGATGGTGTTAATATAAAATATATTAAAGATAATTGTATTTTATATAATGATGCTGTTATTGATTGTCATGGAAAAGTGTTGTCCAATCTGAAAGATGGTTCAACTCCATCGGATGCTGCTACCGTGAGACAAATGAATGAAAGCTTGAAGAAAGGAACATCCGCTTTTGTTAAACAAAATCAGGTAGTGTCAAAGAAAGGTGATGAGTTTATGCAAGGAAGTGAAAAGTTTACCTTACTACAACTAAAAAATGACAAGTGGGATGGAAAAAATAAAAGATTGTCAAATATAAGTTTAGGCACGGAAGAACATGATGCTGTTATTTTAACACAAGTGCCACAACTATCAGCTACTGGTGTTAACTTTATATGTGGAGGTAGACGATTAACCCATGTAAAATCTGGTAAAGATGATAATGATTGTGTTGTTGTGAAACAAACTATAGTTTTAGATAAAATAAATAACTTATATGATGGAAAAAATAAAAGAATATCTAACATATCAGCAGGAATAGCTCCGAATGATGTTGCTACTATTAATCAAGTTATAGCAACCTCTAATAACGATCCATCTGTATATACATGTAATGGTAAACGTATCACAAATCTTGATAATCCAACAAATTACAAAGATGCTACTGATGTAGAGTATGTAATGAATCTTGTAGGTAATGTAGTTATTGATATGCATAATCATTTAATTAAAACATCGATGAAACACAATAAAATCGAAGATTCTCAGAGAAACCAATGGATTAAAGATGAAATCATTGATAGATACTAGTAAAACTTATGAATATTTAAGTATGGAATATACAAAAAAGGATTCATTATCATAAAGTATTTCATAGAGTGAAGACGTTGGTTACATAAAACAGCATAATGAAGACCGTATCGCTCAGTCGTCGTCAAGACAGCGGCAAGAGAGGACGTGGTTTAACATCAGCTGCATTATCCCTGCTCAGACGGATTCCAATTGGTGCTGTTGTGAATCGAGCGATAGACGCTTTACCATACGAATTACATCTGCCCGGAGGTTATCAATATTGTGGACCTGGAACTAAGTTGGCAAAACGTTTAGCAAGAGGAGATCCTGGAATTAATAAATTAGATCAAGCTTGCAAAGAACACGATATAGCATATTCAAAGTATAAAGATTCAACAAATAGATCAATAGCAGATAAAATTCTAGCGGAAAAAGCTTGGCAAAGAGTAAAATCAAGTGACGCAAGTATTGCAGAAAAAGCATCGGCTTGGGCAGTAACTACAGCCATGAAGACGAAAGCAAAGTTAGGTGGTGGAAAACGTCGCAGAGGAAGACCTGCAAAGAGAGGCACTCCCAAAAGAGGTGGAAACATTAAAAAAGGACGTCGTAGAACTCATAAAGCAAGTGTAAAGAAGACTTCTGTTTGGCAAATGGTAAAAAACGGAGCAGGTTTATACCTAAGACCATACCGTGTGTACTAAATAAGAAGAATCAATTGATAATTCCAAATAAAGCCTTAACAAATCATCAGTTAAATGATTATGTAAAATGTTTGAAAATACCATTCTTTCGAGGAGTTTTTATGAAAGATGCATTACCAACTAAAATATGGAAAAATGAAACTGGAATAGTAAATTTGGATTCCACCTACACTGAGAAAAATCGCAGCGCCAGATTGCATGTAAATGTTGATTTCCCAAGATTTTTGTTGTAACCCCTATGCGGCTGTAGAGGGCACCTAGAAGTTGTAGGGGCCTACAGTACAACAATTTTTTGGCTAGGGTTCGACCCTAGATATGACTTGTGTAAACAGCTTAGTCCAACTTTTTGTGGTTACCAACAGAGTAATGTGGGTCCCACAAACCAGACTAGGTTGCACAGATTAGTGACGTCATAGTTTGTGCCAGATCGCACTAGTGGATGTTAAATACCCTAGAGGGTCTGTGGAACTTTGCTTGCACTAGTCATCCTGCGGTGCCCCCATGTCGGATGTGAGCTTTGGTAAGACCAGGCTGTTGTGGATGACCGCATGATGGAGAGTCGTAACGCCCGATAAGGCTAGGGTGCGCAGCTAACCCCCGCCAAGGATGTGGTAGACACAGGATGAAAAGATTCCCGTGTATGACAGGTGACGGCGCATGCGCATTTACGTTGCTTCTATTACTCACATAATTTACTAATATCATCAGTCCGTCTTGAATCGCGGTTGCACAATGTTGGTTTCTGACGTTATATGTTTTTTTATCATTTAAGTGTATGAAGAAACAAGTAACCTTGTGAGGAATGGGATCTCTCCTAGAGGTAGGATAACCTGGTTGTGTTAAAATAATAATTGTTGGCTTAATAATCGCTGCCACTATAAAGTTAAGAGTAAATGGAATGTATAACCTTTAAATTCTATGTATGTACTTTAGTACTTACAGAAGCTTTTGGTTCATAAATCCCTTTGGGACTTTAAATTGGTGATACTGAACTGGAACTTAAACCAATTGTAGACGTCAGAAACAAAAAGTCGTTATTTTATTAAAATGTTTAAGTTAATTAGGATTATGGATGCGTTTGGTCTTGGTATCTATAGAAAAATATCTCTCCTAGTAACTATGAGGCAATATACAGTTTGTTAAAAGATGACTTCTTCCGTTGTGCATTAACTAAAATGATTTAAACAAGATTTGACTCTCGCTGTTTCACCAGAGAACTAATGTAAAATTGCTGTTTACATGTTTTCTTGTATAACACTGTTTTTCTAATGGTATTTTTTTCTTTGTGGCTAGGCTTAGTGGAAAATCAAAATTTTTAGTGATACACTTTTTATTGTATCCCCCCTGTCAGAAAATACACCCGCAGCAAACCTGCGTAGATACTCAGCTAATTTAAATCATATCATATTCATCTTTAGTACTTTTATCTAGTGGTGAACATCACTGTTGCAAATAATAAATATTAACATTTTAAGTTAGACATGCAGATGCATAGGTCATCTGACAATAATAGCAGGTACAGACACCACATACATTTATTTTCTATTAGAATGCTTGGGATGTATTTTGTAGGTTTGTTGCCATGGGGTGGTAGGAAAATAAAAGTTACTCCCCCCACCTACTGAAGGTAAAGTGAAAATTGTTCAAAATCTGGTAAAAAGTAAGCGGTATACCATGCTAGATGATTGTTAACTCTCTTGCGAAACTCCATGGGGAGATTTCTTGGATTAAAATAAAAGGAAAAGTATTTATGAACATATGTCCTAAAATGCTTCGTAAGGTACCAACCGACATTTTGTTTTTATACTAAATAATTTTATTTACGTAACGGACCATTGTATTAAGTTCATATTTGGCTTTAACGTTTAACACAGCAATGTTCATTTTCAGGAAAAATATTATTATAAATGTTTTTAGATTAGCGGCCAGCCTAAAATGTTTAACTCTATTACTATTTATTTTAACTGAAACCATTTAACATGACAATATGATAAAAATGAGATAAATAGACATTAAACAACTAAAAAAATAATTAATTATCATTGACATTAAAAATAGTTTGGCCTATAATTTACAATATTGCTCTTTTCAATAATAAAAATTAAATAGCAAAATAATATGCGTTAAGTTATGAAAGTACAATTAACAAGTGTAATACAGTGAATAATAAAAATGATGAGATATGATTTAATGTATATACATAGTAACAATCTTCTTAACATATAAAAGGTAAAACCCTTACTCACTCATTCATCACTAATTCTCCAACTTCCCGACTAGCTAGAGTTACTTAACAATAAATTACAGAGTTATTGTAATTTTTGAACTAAAATAACCAACTTTTGTCTTTGTTAGGCTGAAAAATTGATTTATTTCTAATGCATATAAATCTAAGTACTGTAACTCCGTAATTTTGCAATCATAAGTACAAACTAGATATTATTGTTTAGATAATTTTATTTGTTAACTTTTTTCTCATTAAATATTTTGATAAAATTTACCTGTTTTGAGATATTATGGTTTCGAAATTTAAAATGCCCACAATTTTAAAAATATGCGTCGAAAAAATATTTTTATATAAAAATGAACATTGTTTTGATAAAGGTTTATGTAAAATTTGCACTTCATACAATAATCCATTGCTGAAATAATTCTATACCAAAAATCTTAAATATAGGAGATTTTTTTTTAACTACGGACTGTGAAATAAGCACATTGACACCTGATAAAATGATTAAACTTTACAATAACAACATTCAGCGGGAAAAAATTCTGGTGGTGGACTCAAGAAATAAAGTGCCCACCTCCTTAAAGGGTGTAATTCGCAGGCCGTAGGATTTTTTGTTGGTTACCCCTAGATTGGTCTAGTGTCATGACTAGGCACTAGACTGTACTTGGCGATCCACCAGCTAGAGAGGGTCGCGCGCTATCCGCGGACGTCGAGGTCCACCAGCTGGCCTGGATCAGACACCAGACTGTACTTGGCGATCCACCAGCTAGAGAGGGTCGCGCGCTATCCGCGGACGTCGGGGCCCACCAGCTGGCCTGGATCAGGCACTAGACTGTACTTGGCGATCCACCAGCTAGAGAGGGTCGCGCGCTATCCGCGGACGTCGGGGCCCACCATCTGGCCTGGATCAGACACCAGACTGTACTTGGCGATCCACCAACTAGAGAGGGTCGCGCGCTATCCGCGGACGTCGGGGCCCACCAGCTGGCCTGGATCAGGCACTAGACTGTACTTGGGAATCCACCAGCTAGAGAGGGTCGCGCGCTAGACCCGGGTGGGTGGAAGTACCAGTCATGCTTGCTGTTTCCTACAGATTTAATGACTGATCAATGACGTAATCAGTTTTTGACGTCATATGCATAACCACAGATGACTGGGGGTACCCACTAGCAGGGGCTTGTGTCATGACACTAGATCAGTCTAGGGGTAACCAACAAGGAATCCTACGGCCTGCAAATTACACCCTTTAAGGAGGTGGGCCCCTTATTTCTTGTGTCCACCACCAGACATTTTTCTCAGTGTATGGTCCAGGTACTCATTGGGTATGCTATAAAAAGCTCGGACAAACCGTTTACTACTTTGACAGTTTTGGCAATCTACCACCGCCAAAAGAACTTCAACATTATTTTCGAAACTCAAAAAACATTTTTTACAATTACAAAAAAGAACAACCTAACAATACTGAAATATGTGGGCATTTATGTTTGGAGTTTCTAGCGAAAAGTGTCAGTCAGCTTTAAGATGTCATCGTATACAGTGTCATTGAGTGGAAATTCATCCACATTGAAAAGTACGCTGTTCCCAGCATTGCGTCTATCCAAGGAACGATTATGGGAAGCGGCATTACTTGATTTGACTACCTACAACTCAATTCCCAATGTTACGGAAGGGAAGAACAATTTACTACATTATTATGAAACTAAGGATGCTGCAGGAAAATACTCAGAATTGAAAATAATTACATTTCCTACTGGAGCTTATGAAATTGATGATATAAACCAATTATTACAGAAACAACTCGGAGAAGACAATATTACCGTTAAAGGAAACAATAATACTTTAAAAGCAGAAATAACTTCAAAATATTATATTGATGTCAGCTTGGAACAGTCGATTGGCAGTTTACTTGGATTTACAGATACAAAAAAGAAAATCTTAACTCCTGGAACTACTCATTCAGGTGATTCAACTGTAACAATATTGAAAGTAAATAGTATCGATGTCACGTGCAACATTATACACGGATCGTATAGAGATGGAGTTAATCAACATATTTTACATACATTTTATCCAACAGTGGCTCCCGGTTTTAAAATTGTTGAGAAGCCACAAAACTTGATATACCTACCGTTAAACACCAGTTTCATTTCAGACATCGTACTGAACATATTGGATCAAGACGGTCATAGTGTTGACTTTAGAGGAGAAACAATTACTATACGGATACACATCAGAGCAGCAACATAAAAGTCAACATGGGATTATCATTTAAACCGCAACGGAAGAGTCGGGAGCTCAGTAGCTCCTCAACATTGGAAGAGTTAACATCGGACAACATTCGTTTTCTACAGAAGATTGGATTGAAACTTAACAGCGATGGATATCCTGGATATATCTCAAGGACCAACGTTCGACGAAACACTATGGGAGAAGGAATATCACACGCACAACCCTTACACTTCATCAAAATTAAACAATAACGATGAAATAAGGATCCCCATTCAACAACAAGATATTTACACTTTACCGTGTGAAAGTTACTTGTACATCGAAGGACGGGTATTAAAATTGGATGGAAAAACTGCTTCAACAGTTCCTTTTATAAATAACCCGATGGCATATCTTTTTGATGAAATAAGATATGAAATATCAGGGGTGACGGTTGATTCAACAAAAAAGGTTGGTTTAACAACGACATTGAAAGGATTAACATCATTAACACCGCATGAGAAGAATTCAATAGTCACCGCCGGATGGGTTGCCCCCGATAAAGACACTATAACACCAGCTTCCAACGGTCACTTTGATTTTCATGTACCTTTACGATTGCTTTTGGGATTCGCTGAAGATTACAAACGGGTAATAATAAATGTCAAACAAGAATTAGTATTACTCAGATCTTCAACTAATAAGGACTTGATACTTGCAGACCCTGCAACTACGGAAGATAAACTGGAATGGCAACTACAGTTGGATAAAGTTGTTTGGAGAGTACCTCATGTAAGATTGGCTGATGAACATAGAATCCTATTATTGAGAAAGTTGAAATCTGACCGTGATATTGTGATGCCATTCCGAAGTTGGGAATTTCATGAATACCCTACACTACCTCAGACAGAACGACAAACATGGACCGTCAAGACATCAACTTACTTGGAACGAGCAAGGTACATAATACTCGGTTTTCAAACTAAGCGAAAAGATGTTATCACTGCAAATGCTGGTCAATTTGATCACTGTAAAATAAAGAATTGTAAAGTTTTCCTAAACTCTCAATTCTTTCCCTATGACAATTTGAATGTCATGTTCAGCAAAAAACGTTTTTCCATTTTATACGATATGTATGCAAGATTTCAATCGTCATATTATGGAAAAACTAATACACCACTATTATCACCTGACCAGTATTATTTCAAGGCTCCAATAATTGTAATCGATTGTTCAAAACAAAATGAATCGGTAAAATCATCAAGTGTGGATATAAAAATTGAAATGGAATTTGAAGAACCAGTAGCGGATGGAACTTCGGCATACTGTCTAATTCTACATGATAAAATAGTTACTTACACACCGCTGACCGGAATTGTGAAGAATGTACTTTAAGAAGAATTGTACAACGACTGCAAATTTTTGAGGTTAGAATTATCTGCTTCAATTTTTGAGGTTAGAATTTTATTTGTGAAAGACAAGTTGAAAACAAACAATTATGTAATTGTATAAATTTCAAGGATTTTACGAAAAATATAAAAGCGAGAAAATAATTAGTGGAAACTTCATTCTATCTTCAACCGTCGTATGGGAAACATCATTCGCAAGATGAATTCTACTAACGGAGAAGAAAATACACCTCTAATAGATGATAATAGTTCAGATATAGAAAAACAAGTTGAACGAGAAATGGACGAGTTCCTAAAGTTTAACAAACATAAGAAGAGAGAAGAAGAAGCTGAAAAAGAAGTAAAAAGGAAGAAGGTTGAAGTTAACATTACAACCAATATTTTAACAGAAGTATTTCTTCGGATTATCTACCCAATTTCTTCATGCATGACAAAAAGTATATCAGTTGGAATTTTGAAATCAATGGATTATTCACCAATTGTTATTTTAAATCATGGAAACAAAATGGTTACTTTCAGTGAAACTACTTGGGAATCTCTCATGAAACATTTACATCTTTTGAAGTGCTATTTAAGTAACAACACATTTGGAAGAAGAACAAGATTAAGTTTATTGGAATCAAATATTGAAGTTGATATAGTAAAACATCGTGGAGGACAAATTGTTCGCTTCAGAGATTTAACTACCCACAATGTTAAATTATATTTTACTAAAGAAGAATTTTACACTTTAAGTTGTACTACCGGTCCTGTCACCAGATATTTGAAACAACTAATATTTTCAAGTGCAATAATTAAAGACTATCTAATTGATACATTGGACAAACAACCTTTTGTTCCAATTTTATACGGTCCCGTAGATACTTCAATCTTTAATAGAATACCTCAAGAAGTTGAAATGTGGAGACAATTAAACAACTATCACACCAATTTTAATATCGATGAAGTGGCACAAGAAGTGAAAGAAGAAGAACAATCCTGTCTGTTATAAACGTCGGCTCATTCAATTTTTAAGTCAGTTGTTAATAAGACTTCATCATGAATAAACGGGTTTCGTTTTCTAATGCACCACACATAATGGAAGTTAAAAGAGGTATAATTGAATTTCAAGCTTTCCGAGGAAATGATGGTAATTTTATTATTAAAGAATTAGTAATCTTGGACATGAACACATCAGTAGTTTATCATTATTTGTTCAAACCTCCAGTACCATTTAATAGACTAACAACTAAAGCGAAAGTTACAAACAAATGGTTGAACAAACATTTTCACAACTTAAGATGGGATGAAGGTTTCATTAATTATAACATGATGCCGCACATTATGAATCATTATTGCAAAGAGTTTAAAATTATCTACACAAGAGGATTGGAAAAAGCAAATTGGATACAATCATTTACAAGCAACGAAGTGATTAATGCAATAATTGATAAAGATTTCCAATGCTACTTCAACGAACTTTGTATTTCATCAAAATGTTTTAAACATCGAAGGTCGCAGTGCGCTTTAAAGAATGCCTACCGCTTGAATAGTTTCCTTCAAAAAAGTGGTGGGGGTAGTGTCGATTATAAAAGTGAGAGCGCTACCATGACGCAGCATGAGTATTACTCGAACCTCCGAAGAGACAACATCTCCAACGGACATTCTTATTTACAAGAAAATTAACAATAACATCAAGATGGCATCGCAGTACTTACTTCAAAATTTGGTCGATCAGTTCAACGCTCATTCTAAATCATCAATTCTACCTACGAAGAAATGTTCTGAACTAAAAGAAGAAAAACATTACATCATTCATACGATCAAGAAAATGGAAACTTCAGTAGGTGATGCTATTAATTGCACATTGAGCGAGGCACCGTATACAGTTGGTGACGAACCGAAGTTTCAAATCTTCCTACCTACACGTTTTGTACAACTTCTTCAAAATGAAGATCTTCGTGTAGTTCAACCTGGCGCACTCTATTTGGTTTCGCACGGACCAAGTGGAAATAACTCTACTGAACTTACAATTCATGTAACACCTACTATTGATTAGTTTGTACATAACATTGTAAATATTTGTTTGTAATTGTTTTTCAATAAATATGATATAAAGAAAAAACAAAAAAAATTAAAAGAAGCAACATATTGTGATGTCTTTGTACATTACAATATGTTGCTTTTTTAAAAATTCCACGAGATGACCTTGACCCACTTTTGTGTGATTATAAAAGCGAAAATCTACTTGTGAAATTCATCAGTCTACGACTACCTTTCGTATCGTACACATCTCGCTCACTCTATCGCTTAATATAAAAACTAAAAGATGTCTCTCAAAGTCAAGTGTGCATCTTATGATACCAACACCATTACAACTTTTGAACAACTCGAAGATTTAACCAACGAAATGCGAGTTTTACTTACCGGTGGTTATCACTTAACTGTTGATGTTAGTGCTACTAATACAAGGATGTTCACTAAAACAAAATATTGTGATGATGAAATATTTATTTCTACACAACCTACAACTTCTTCATCGCCTACTGGTCAACATAACATCAAGTTCCAAAAATATTACCAATGTTGAATAACTTTTGACAAACAAAACTACAACTAAAGAATCACGTGTTGAATGTGAGTTAATAAAAAGAATGTGATACTTGAATAAATAATCATTTGCTTCTCAGCTCTCACCACGACAAGACCTATTTAAGAAAATGTTGTACAGAATGATGATTCAACTTGATGGAAAAATCTATGGAAAAGATTACAACACTGTTGAACAAATGACTAAAGATATAGATGTATTAGCTAAAGAAGGATACCAAGCTAAATTAATTTTGAAATTTCCTGAAGTACATCCGCTATCAATAGAAGAACTAGTTGCTATGGCTAAAGCTGAGAAAGATAAAAAATCTGAAGAAAACAAAGAGAAACAAACTTCTTAAGTATCAACATTCCTTACATTAGTAAGGTATAATTTTTTAAAACTCCATTTGGATGACCTTGAAATTACCCCCACCACTTTTCACAGTACATATAACTTGCTATTCAACACTATACACTCTTATTCTTTCACTGGACTCCGCAGCGTCAACATGGAAGAGCAAAAATACAAGTACAAACCTCGTTACTGTTGTGAACAACAATGTACAGATTTAGGACCAATGATGGTGGATGGGTTAGCTTGTACTAAATGTGAATTCTTCGGATCTTGTTATTGCAAATGCAAAACAAAACAACTATCGCCACCGGAATTGCGAACTTTCAAATTTTACAAATCAAGATATTTTCATACATGTTGTCCTCAAAGATGTTTCAAATTTCACCCTCTAGATCTTGCTCATTGTCAACGCACCAAGTCTCATCAAGATGATTTTTGTACACATATGATAAAAAGATGTAAATACAGATCAGATTGGTATTCCGATCCTGTAGAACCATCAAATGTGTAATTTCAGTTTTACATTCTTTTTTAAAACTTCAATTGGATGACCTTGAGATTTCCCCCACTACCGGTTGTAATTTTTATATAATATTAAATTCAACTTTAAATCATTTCACTTCCAACATTCTAACTAACAACATGGAAGCAAAATTTATCAAGTTTGAACATATAATAACTGAGAGGGAGGAGATGGAAGAATTGTTTCAAAACTTACTTTCTATCATTGACGAATATCCTATAAGATGGTTCAGAATTGTAGTTCAATATTTAAATCCTGGTGAATTGTATTCTTCATCGAGTGAAGAAGATGAAACAACTACTTCGGTTCAAATAATTGAATTAAAAGACGAAGAAGAAGAACTAAACGTTTTATTCAATCATAAGCTCAAGGTTCCCCATATAAAAGCCCCCTCCCTAGACAGCCCCCCTCCCTAGATGCCTGCTCAAGGTCACCATTATATAAGCCCCCTCCCTATGCGCCGATCCTCATTCCATCACCGACTCTCCAACAATGAACAACTCTCCATTGGCCCGAATGAATTCTAGTTTTGAAATAAACTCTAAAGAAGAGTTACAAGACATTTTTAATATTTTACAAGAACTTGTAGATAATTTTACAACCATCAAAATGAATTTGGAAATAACATACGATTGTCCTATTTGTGATAAGGTTGAAAGTTTAGACGAAGACAATTTACTAAATCTAACTCCTGCACCATCTGACACTACTGATGGTAATAATGAAGAGCAACGTCTCTCCCCCACCGGTTCTTTGTAATTCATCCTTCCCCCCACCACTTCTTTATTTAACTAACATTTCTCCCTTTTACTTCTCATTCCGTCTTCGACTTCTGAACTATCAACATCACTTGTTTTAAAATTTCAAACACTAACACAGTCATGATGGATATGATGGATAAAGTTCCCTTCGTAACTAGAATGGAAGAGGATAAATTGAAATTGGAAATTAAACGATTAGAAATGGAACAGGAAAACCAACTCGAAATGTTACATTTGTTCAAGCTTTTCAAATACATCATCTGGGGACTCTGCATTTACCTTCTCATCGTCGTCGGTGTTTGCATTTACAACTCTGTAATTCATCACAAAAGTTCAACTTGTTTAAACTCTGCTGTTGCACATTAATTGTATGTTCACTAATAAAATTCAAAAGTTACTTCAACCTATCCTACTATCACCAACTAGTTCAACTTAGAACTATTTCTGGTGGTAGTTGGGTAGGCTTTTTTAAAACTTACTCTGGATGACCTTGACATACTTTCCAGATCCCATTTATAAATTTGAATTTCAGTTTTAAACTAACTTTTAATTTTGTTCAACTATTAAGAGTTTTGTTAACACCGTCAAATTTCAGTTTTCAACTAACTTTTAATTTATGTACACTTTTAGTTCAACCCTAGTTACTTTATTCGCAAATTCAGTTCAACCGACCACCAACGCTATCGCCATCTCCACCCCAATATTTCAACATTTCTGCCCCCAACACTTGCCCGAACATCTGCCCATAGGGGCAGCTGCCCGGACATCTGTTCGAATTTAAAAATATAAAAGAAAGGTAAAGGAGTGGGGGTGGCGCATGCTCACCAATGCAAAACTAAGGTTTGAGGTTAGAATTATCCATGGCGGCCGCCATGTCTGGTTCAGTTTTACCACATAGAGTCGGCGACCGGTTATTGGTCTAAAGGAGTGGGGGAAGGGGTGGTAGGGGAAGGTTGCCATTTTATAAGCCCTCTCCCTAGGCGGCGCTTCTCATTCGATCGCCAACTTTCAAACGATAAACACCTCTCCCATGGCACGAATCAATTATCCCGCTATCACCAACTACTTCAACTTAAAACTATTTCTGGTGATAGTTGGATAGAATTTTTAAAAACTTACTCTGGATGACCTTGACATATTTTCCACATCCCAGTTATAAGTTTGAATTTCAATTTTCAACTAACTCTTAATTTTTCTTCAACTGTTAGAGTTTCGTCAACACCGACGAATTTCAATTTTGAACTAACTTTTAATTTTATGCGCAAATTCACTTCACCCTAACGCCAACACTATCGCCATCTCCACCCCAACCTATATGACATAACATATAACTACAGCATCTCATATATACCCTCTAACCCCCACCGGAAGCTATGTGACATAGCAGCTGGCGCCAGCTGCCACGTCACGTGGCTCGGGGGGCACGTGGCCGATTTTAAAAGTGGCCAAATCCCACTACTTTTAATAATTAGAAAATATTTTAAAATAATTGTTATTTTGTATCAATTTAAAACTATTATAATTTACCAATATTGAAGCTCTTCATGAAAAATAAATAATAGTTATGCCTTGCAAAACAATACTATAAGACCATAAATAAACAGATAATCTTTGCAATATAATCTTAGGCCTAGTAATTGGTAGGTAAAAGGTTTAGTTTTGAAACAAAAAAAGCATCAACTCGATCAGTGAATATGCCTACTTGATTATAAATAAGTTAAAGTAACATAATATTAAAATTATTAGCAATACATCTGGATTGTAATGTGGTATGATCATAGCCTAGGAAGTTACAACGTTGTTAATACGCGCAACAACACTTGGTGGAAGTAATGCGCATAAACGTCAATTTCTAGAAGTATGTATGCTTCTCCTTTATCCCTCTTCCTTTTTACTACATAAACTTTTAATTTAGATAAGTTAACTTGGGTTTTTTAGCTCTATTAAGATGTTTTAATGTCATTAGGAGTAGTGGAAAAGTAAGGCTTTTGGGCCAGTTCAAGGTCACCCGAGCGATGACGTCATCGATGACGTCATCGAGGTCAATGACCTCATCGATGACGTCATCGATTGCATCATCGATGACGTCATCACCAATGACGTCACTTTCATGATGTCACACCCATGACGTCACAGAAATGACGTGCTGATGACGTCATTACCCCTTACGTCACCAAGATGACGTCATCGATGTCACAAAGGTCAAGGTCACGCTGAAACCTAAAATTTTTTGGCACCTTTGCTGTTTCTCACACTACGCTCCGAGTTTCAGTCAGGTTACCGTGACCTTGACGACTTGGAGCGAAATTAGATGAGAAACAGCAAAAGTGCTGAGGAAACCTGAAGTTTGCAACGTGACTCTGCCTAAACCGTCATGTGACACCGCTCGGGTGACCTTGAACTAGCCCAGCTGCCTTACTTTAACCATTACTGCAACCGCGATGCGCACCCTACGACAGACACCGAGCGACTGACTGTCCGGCCCCGCGCACTCTAGGTATATTGGCTCAAGAGACTAAGACTCTAAACTGTCAGGAATGGGAGTAACTAACTGAATTTTGCAAGGAAAAGTCATTTCATCCAATATTCTAAACAAATCTTCATCAGTAAAACTTACATTAGTCTGTTTGGTATAAAACCTAGGGTGTCCACGCAACAGTTTGCGCCACTTAGCTAAAGTCGAAACCTTCTTAACTTTGAGTGGTAGACAGTGAGCAACTAACAAAGTCTTAACACGGCTAAGTTTCTTACCTAAAGCGTCCCGCGACATGGCTTCCCCTCACAAAAGTCCGCACAATACTGAGAGACTGCTTGTAGCGCATGAGTCAAGGGAAAAGAGGTGGGGGAAACAGCAGGAGTGGGGGAAGGTCACAGTGGTGGGGGAAGGTGAGGTGGTACGCTGGAGTATCGCATCACTTCACCATGAGCTGTCCTACAGTCAACACACTGTTCTCTTGGCCCGAGTTGGCACTAGAAGAAACATTTCTGTACAGCTTAGGCTGTGAGAGCCGAGGAAGCAAAGTCAAAGTGGAAATTGTGTTAAACTCCAAGATGAAGAGTCTCCTAAATAAACTAATTGTATCCCTGCAATCTCCTATAACTTTAGAGAAATACCACTTTATTAAGCGACACCTTATACTTTGGCAAAACGAAGCGGAAATGGAAAAGATTACAGTAAAATTAATTTAACTTAAAACTTGGACTGGACACTCATGGCGATACCACGTGGCGTGCAAACGCCACCCTAAACATTACAAGTTAGGTTATTGAGCACCTCTGGTACGATAACCGATGTGCTAGAGTTAAAGTGCGATGACCTTGAGTCAAAACACTGAAATACTACAAGTCGATATCGTCCCAGAGTTAAAGTGTAGTGACCTACATTCAGAACTTGTAAAATTACTTACATATAGAGAGCTAGAGAACAGCGAGACGCACCGCATGGAAGCAGGAGACATACTGGCGAAGCGGTGTTGTGCAGCCTAGGGACCCAGTTGTGGTGGGGGTATAGCCAACACTTAGAGTACAAGAGTTGTGGGTGACCTTGACCCACTTAACTTACCTCGACCCCCCCCCCCCCCCGACAAAAAGTGCGACCCCCCCCCCGACAAAAAGTGCGACCCCCCCCCCCCCGACAAAAAGTGCGAAACCCCCCCCCCCGACAAAAAGTGCGAACCCCCCCCCCCCGACAAAAAGTGCGAACCCCCCCCCACCCCCTCCCCCACCCCTGATATCCTGGGCGTGGCAGCCCCGGTGGGGATATAAGGGGGCCCGTCCAGAGCCGGCTCGCAGTCCGCTCCCGCGCGTTGAACGTGAACGATCGGGACGGACCGCCATAGGCATCACTAAACATTGAATGGCGCCTTCAGTGTTTAGCGAAGTCTACTCTAACTTTAAGACTTGTATTAGTTGTAAGATATTGCGCTTGCGTTTGGGTATTGAGAAATGTCTTACATGAGAGTGTTTTACTTGTACCCTATGTCTCCTGTGTGTCTTTTATCCTTTGTGTCTTGTTTGTTATATGCGTTTAATGTGTATGTGCTTGTTCCAGCATTGACTACGTTGAGCTCAATTGTGTGTTGTAAGTGTGTTATATGTTTCTAAAGTGTATACGCTTGTTTTAGCAATCCCCCCTCGAGCTTTTTCAATGCTCAAAGTAAATTGTAACGTCAGGGAACGGGAGTAGGCTCCCGTGTAAAGCCATTTTTAATAATTGGTAGGCTCCTGCCAGGCATGCAAAAGGTTGCGGATGGCATTTGGGAGCATGTCCGTTTGTACGCTGGCAAGCAAAAGGTTGTGGCGGCCTCTGCACTCGGACCGAGGACGTAAGCCGCTAGGGTGTCCTCAGTATGTTTCCCTTCTGGAAACTCAAAATTATGTAAATGAATCTTTGTTAGCTATTTGTGTTTTTAGTCCCCAAGGCCCCCGAACATTCGTGGTTCGCCATGGATGTACGGGGGCCGAAATTTTTTTAATGTCCGTGTGGCCTTGACCCACAAAGACTTGTAAAAATTCAATGCATTGCTAAATTAAAAATATTAAAGATAGGTTACGGGAGTAGGCCCCCGTGTAAAGCCTATTTTAATTATTGGTAGGCTCCTGCCAGGCATGCAAAAGGTTGCGGATGGCATCTGGGAGCATGTCCGTTTGTACGCTGGCATGCAAAAGGTTGCGGCGGCCTCTGCACTCGGACGAGGACGTAAGCCACTAGGGTGTCCTCAGTTTGTTTCCTTCTGGAAACTCAAAATTACGTAAATGAATCTTTGTTAGCTACTGAAAGACAATGCAGTAAATGTTTACAAGTCTTGCGTGGCGAAGGGTACACGACATTGGATGTTGCCTTGTTGTCATAGTTGGGTCTCTTCGGAGGCTACAGCGATGACAACCCAAGTGCCCCACACCCCCATAGGGGGGTGTGAGGCTTAATTTTTTTAAAGTTTTTTCGTGACCTTGACCTAAATTAAAAAAAGTTTTCAGATCTTTAACAGTCAGGTCTTTTTTAACACAGTAAATGTTTAGAGTTGTCCATATTTGGGTTTCTTCGAAAGTTTTTTTTTTTTTAAATTTTTGACCTTGACCAAAAAGTTTATTGCTCCGGACGAAAAGTGCCCCCCCCCCAGAAATTTTTTTTTGGGAAAAAATTTTGACCTTGACCAAAAAGTTTATTGCTCCGGACGAAAAGTGCCCCCCCCCCGAAATTTTTTTTTGGGAAAAAATTTTGACCTTGACCAAAAAGTTTATTGCTCCGGACGAAAAGTGCCCCCCCCCTTGATACCCTAGGCGTGGCCGCCCCGGTGGGGATATAAGGCGGCCAGGTTGCACGCACTTCTCATTTACGCTCCAGCTTTCGTTGGAAGTGGCTGTCCAGGAGCTCATTCTTAAGAAGACCAGTGATCAAAAATGTCTCGTCGTATACCTTATAAACCTTCATACTATAATCTGATTGGTATTAATAGTATTACAGACAATGAGAAGAAATTGTATAGAAAATTTTGTTGTTTACTTGACAGAACGCACAAACTACCGCCAAATACTTTCACCTACAAGCTACCCCTGATAGACAAGGATGATGTAAGCAAACTAACATCAATTCAATTGAAATTGGTGGAAGACAAAATTCTTGTTTGTGTGAGAGAAGTGTTTCATAATGAATATTCAAGAAGATTGGCTTTTGACTTTATTAAGGAACATGCAGGATGTGAAACAAAACAGTATCCAGGACTATATTATTTATATCTTTTTGAGAATGGAGCAAGTGTAACGGTAGAAATAAGTATCAAACTAATGTAAGTTTCCCAACCAAGAATTAAACTAGGACTTGAACTTGGACTTGATTGAGGTTTTGTAGAACAGAGCGGGGGATAGATCACTTTGCGGCAATGGACTAGCATGCTGCTTAGTGGTTTATCCCCCGCTCAAAGGGTATCTTTACGCGACCTTGACTCACATAAATGCATAGTTTGTGGGAGGTATAAAAAAAGGGCAAACCAATTGGATGGAAACACCACTTATATACCATGGCTCCATTGCAGTGCTCTATCCCCGCTAAAAATATTAATTCCAAATGACCTTGTTCCACATAAACTTGCTCAAACAGACATCTTTCAAAAAATTTGTACAAAGGAGTGGATTTAGACCAAACATTATTGGTTTATCAAGCCTGTTGAAGAATATATTGAAAATGGGTGTTTAAAAGCCAAATGTACTAAATGATTGATAAACCGGATGTATATGACGTCACCTTCCCCCACCCTTCAACCTCGGGTATAAAGGGACCCTGTTGAGCGCGCTGCTCATTATTGCTTGGACATTCACCGAGTGCACACTCAAAGCCAAACTGTAAAAAATGGCTCTTTGCGATATTTGTGGTGAGTTTTTCCAAGATGAAGATATCTTTGTTTTACACCGAGAATTGCATCATGAAGAGGACAGAAAAGAAGAGATTGTTGTAAGTGAAGAAGACTTGGATGCGATTGATCGGTTATTGGAAAACTACCAGAAGCAGATGGACGACTGGGATAGCTATCTACAGTTACACCGAGAATTGCATCGTGAAGAGGACAGAAAAGAAGAGATTGTAGTAAGTGAAGAAGACTTGGATGCGATTGATCGGTTTTTGGAAAAACCCCAGAAGCAGAAGGAGGACTGGGCTAGCTATTTACAGTTAATGCAAAGAAGAAGACCAAGTGTTATTCAATTTGCCGGAGCTGGGCCATCTACAGCTGGAGGATTTATTCAAGAAGAGAAAATGGAAGAAGAAGATACGGAAGAAGTGGAAGATGTAAGACAACTGCGTACCCAAGAAGAGGATATGGAAGATATAAGACAACTGCGCACTACAGCCTTGCCAGGACCAGTTGTAATTCATTTCAAAATTAATAACGTGCAATTAGAATTGGAAAATTTTATAACTCAAGCTAAAAAACTAGTTGTAAAAACATTGACGGAAGAATTGGCAAGATTGAACTTTATTAAATTTGGATTGGTGTTGGAGGCTATGTTTACTAATACCGATGGTGAAAATTCACCGAGAGCATTCATTGCTAAAAACCGAACCCTTACAACCACATCTGATATCAACGAAATTTTAGAAGAATGTTTGGTTGAACTGCTAGTGAAACTTCAAGAACATGAAGGAAGAGGATCCGGCTGGACGCTATCATCAATTGAAGGTATGGATGTGAGGGTTCACAAGCATGGATATGGTATGAGAGGAAGCAGCTTTATCCCTCTACCAAAGGTGATCCGAGATACAAGATCATGTATCAATGTGAAAAATGAGGATAATGAATGTTTCCGGTATGCAATGTTAGCAAAATATGTGGAAGACCATTCCTGTAGACCTAGCATAGCATACGAAGCTGTTCAACACCGCTATAACTTCCAAGGTATGTCGTATCCTGTTAGTCTTAATGATGTTGCTAAATTTGAAAGAAAAAACCCAGGAGTTTCAGTTAATGTGTTTGGTTTAGACGAATCAAATAACGTATACCCGTTACGAGTTACAAAGACTGAACGTCAAAATCATACGGATTTACTGCTATTGACCAAAGGTGAAATATCACATTATGTTTACATCAAGAACTTTGAAACTTTGGTTGGACGACAAGTGACTAAAAATAAAATTAGAGTAACAGTGTGTAAGAGATGCTTTTGTTTCACAAATAAAGATTTGAGACGTGGAGGATCAGAGTGGTTGTCAGAACACCAACGTCTTTGTAATGACAACTATGAAGTGAAGATTAGTCTGCCACCACCATCTAGAGCATTTGTCCAGTTCAATAAAACAGTTCACCAATACCGGATTCCACTAGTTATCTACGCTGACTTTGAATCCACGTTAGTGCCACAGGAACTTCCGGATGGTGAAGTAACTAGAAGAACCAAATATCAATTGCATCAACCTAACAGTTTTTGCTTATTGGTGAAATCTACTTTACCTGAAGAACAATTGCAAGACTATGGCTTAACATCCACTCCAATACTCTACCGTGGTGAAGAAGCCGCTAAGTATTTTGTAGACCAGTTGTACGACATTGCTGAAAAGGCGCAACGCTTATACGGTAATGTTGTACCTATGGAACCTTTGAACCAAAATCAACAAGAAGAATGCAATTCGGCAACAAGATGTTATTTATGCAAGAAGAGCTTCAGTGAAGAAAATCAAAAAGTAAGAGATCACGATCACCTGACAGGGTTATACAGAGGAGCTGCTTGTAATTCATGCAATATAAATTACAAACTGCCAAACTTTATCCCTGTCGTGTTGCACAATCTTAGCGGCTATGACTCTCACTTCATTATCCCAGAGTTAGGACGAGATGATGGAAAAATTGAAGTATTAGCTGAAACATTGGAGAAGTACATCAGTTTCTCAAAAACAGTAGGTAAAATTAAACTTCGCTTCGTAGACTCTTATAGATTTATGTCATCTAGTTTGAGTAAATTGTCTGAGAACCTAAGAAGAGAAGACTTAAAAGAAACCAGCAAAATTGTACCTGAAGATAAATTGGACTTAGTAATGCGTAAAGGAGTGTTCCCCTATGATTACATAACTTCTGCAGAAAAATTTGAAGAAACCAGTCTGCCACCGATTGAAGCCTTCAATAGCAAGTTAAATGAAAGTGCAATCACCGTTGAAGACTACAATCATGCTTGTAATGTTTGGAACCAACTAAACATTCAAACCTTAGGGGAATATTCTGACTTTTACATAAAATTGGACGTAACTCTGCTGTGCGATGTGATGGAAGAATTTCGAAACACCTGCTTCTCCGCCTATGGACTGGACCCTCTACACTCGTACACATCTCCAGGATTAGCATGGCAAGCTATGCTAAAGTCAACCAACTGTCGATTGGAACTTCTAACAGATATTGATATGGTGCTCATGATAGAATCTGGTGTACGAGGCGGTTTGACACAAGCTGTAACACGTCATGTCAAAGCTAACAACAAGTACATCCCAGGCTTCGACGAGAGACAACCATCGGTCTACCTTGGCTACTTTGACGCAAACAACCTTTATGGCTGGGCAATGTCAAATCCGCTTCCCTACGCTAACTTCAAATGGATCGACCCGGCCACCATCGGTGACATCTCACAGATTCCAAAGAATGGTCCAAAAGGTTATATTTTGGACTGTGATTTCGAATATCCGGAGCACCTTCATGACCATCACTACGACTTGCCTCTCCTAGCCAAGACTGAAGTTTCACCGACAGGAAGATGGCCGAAATTGATGATGACGTTGGAGAATAAAGATCGGTATGTGGCTCACTACTGGGTAGTTCAACAAGCTCTTGATTTGGGTCTACGTGTAGTGAGAATTCATAGAGCAATTGAATTCACCCAGTCTTGTTGGTTGAAACCATATATTGATTCCAACACTACAAGAAGAGCAGCGGCAACATCAGCATTTGAAAAGGACTTTTACAAATTGATGAACAACGCCATCTTCGGGAAGACCTTAGAAAACAAAAGGAAACACAAGATTGTAAAATTAGTAAGTGATCTTAAGAAATTGGAAAAATTAGTGCAAAAACCAAATTTTGGAACATCCATGATTATAAACGAAGATCTAGTTGCCGTCAGTATGAAGAAAACAACAATAGTGATGGATCGTCCGTTATACATTGGAATGTCGATTTTGGATATAAGTAAAACTCTGATGTATGATTTCCATTACAACAAAATGGTTAAACACTACGGAAGAGACAACATTGGAGTTGCATACATGGATACCGACGCGTTTATCTACTGGATAAAGACTTTGGACATGTATGAAGACCTAAGGAGTTTCCCATACAAAAACGATTTTGACTTCTCTGACTATCCGAAGAACCATCCAAATTACAATGAAAAGAATAAAAAAGTAATCGGAAAATTTAAAGATGAAGCAAATGGAATGCCTTTAGAAGAAATAGTGGCACTGATGGCAAAATTGTATTCATTTAAAATGTACAACGAGAACAACACACCAACAGTCAAGAAAGCAAAAGGAGTCAAAACATCGTACTTGAAGAAACATGTGACATTTGACCATTACAAGACCTGCTTGTTTGAAGATTCTACAATGTCTGCAACGTTCAACACTATTAGAAGCTTTAAACATGAGGTCTACAGTGTCACTGAAGTTAAAAGGGCACTATCAGCTCGAGATGATAAAAGGCATATTATGCCGGATAAAATTCACACTCTTCCTTTTGGCCACTACTCTCTAAACCCTATCGACTAGTAACCTATTCTTCGTCCTTCTACAACTTCGACCTTATTCCTTTCTCCTTCCGTAAAAAAATGGGGAACACGGCAAGTCCAACGCCGTGTTCCCCATTTTTTTACACAAGTTTGGATGACCTTGACCTATATAAATGATGTGAATATTTAAGACAACATTCATTGTGATTATACATGTGATACATGAAACATTCAAACCTGCAATATGAAGAACTTGAAGCAAGAAATTGTCAACGAGCTTCATAAACCTGCAAGAAGAAAGTTTCCGCGAAGAAAAACAGTAATAAAAGGAATAAATGATTTATATCAAGCGGATTTAATCGAAATGATTCCTTACAGTAAAGAAAATAGAGGATTTAAATACATATTGACTATTATTAATTGTTTTTCAAAAATGGCAGATGCTTTACCACTAAAAGATAAAAGTGGCAAAAGTGTTACAAAAGCAATGGAAACAGCTATACAAAGAGACAAACATACTATAAAACATTTACAAACTGATGATGGAAAAGAATATTTTAATAAGGAATTTGCAAATTTAATGAAAAAACACAACATTAACCATTACTCAACCAATTCAGAGGTAAAAGCATCAATAATTGAAAGATTTAACAGAACTTTAAAAGGTGCCATGTATAAGATGTTTTCCAACAGAGGATCACACATATGGATTGATATGTTACCAAAACTTATAAGCGATTACAATAACAAGTTTCATAGAACTATCGGTATGAAACCAAGCCAAGTGACTAATAAAAATGAAAAACTTGTATTAAAACGTATAAAAATGAATACTAAACCAAAAATTGAAAAACTAAAGCCTAAAAGGTTTAATGTTGGTGATAAAGTGCGAATAAGCAAATACAAAGGTGTATTTAGTAAAAGATATCTTCCAAACTGGACAAATGAGGTATTTACCGTATTTAAGGTGCAACCTACAATACCAGAAACTTACATTTTAAAAGATAATAAAGGACAATTGCTGGAAGGAGGGTTTTATGGACATGAAATGTTAAAATCAAGAGTAGGTGATGTATATTTAGTTGAAAAGGTGTTGCAACGGAAAAAAGATAAGGTTAAAGTACGATGGTTAGGATTTAATAAGACGGAAGATTCATGGATACCTAAAAAGGATCTAATATAACGGTAGAGCATCATTTTGGGTTGAACCATTACAAAGGATGGAGATAATACCGCAAAAAGACAATTTTACTATTAATAATATAGATGAACTCACAGTGGATGGTTCTCAATTCAATACTGGGAAACACGGTGTTTTGTTACCAAACACGGTGCGTTGTTTGGTTACCGGTCCTTCCAATTGTGGAAAAACAAATGTAGTATTCAATTTGATTACAAACCCTAAAGGCTTACATTTTAATAATTTATATGTATTTTCAAAGTCACTACAACAACCAAAATATCAGTTATTGGAACAAATACTCAATAATGTGCCTGAAGTTAAATATTTTAGATTTAACGCAAGCGAGAGTGTCATGCAACCGCAAGAGGCTAAACCATTCTCAGTATGCATATTTGACGATGTATCTTGTGAAAATCAAAATACAATAAGGAATTACTTCGCCATGGGTCGACATAACAACATAGATAGCATTTATATTGGTCAAACTTACAGCAAAATACCGAAACAGCTCATTAGAGACAATGCAAACATGTTAATTGTATTTAAACAGGATGAAACCAACCTAAAACACATATATTATGACCATGTAAGTGCGGATATGCCATTTGAACGATTTAAAGAGTTGTGTGGAAAGGCTTGGGCTGAAAAGTATGGGTTTTTAACAATTATAAAGGAACAACCGCTAAACAATGGTCGATACAGGATAGGATTTGATAAATTTATACTAATACACTGATCATGATGTAAAACATTCATTGTTGTACAACACGTCTTGCTACAAACATGGTTAACCAAGAAAAGTTAATAAAGGAAATAAAATCACTTAGTGATTCTATTCGGGATAAAAACAGAGCATTAAAATTAGGTATTAGCGAAAGGGAGAAATTTCTTGAATCTACTTTTAAACCTATTACTGAACCCTTGAAACAATTAAACAAAAAATTTGCTAAACCCGTTTTGGAAGGAGATGCAATTGCACCTATTACAAAGTTTGAAAGAGAAAATGTAAAATCAGAAGATTTTAGTGATGAAGACCTGGAATCCTCTACATATAGTGGTTTTACCGGTGAAGAACCTGAAAGAGAGCTAGAATCACCAGACTATAGTGGTATAAGAGAATTATATGAAGTAAAAGCTAAAAGAGGACATGAAGATGTATCAACCGCTAGTGAAGAGGAAAAAGAAGAAGAAGCAAGGGAAGGTCCGTCAAACATAAGCTTGTTGGGTGAAAACATTCATAACAAAGGACCTTTAGGAAGGAAATACATGATAAAAATGTTAGCTGGAATAAATCCTAATAAAAAATTACCATAGTTATGGAGTAAGATTAACAGAAGAAGGTTTAATGGTTGGTAATAGCCCGGTAAACATTGATGAAGATGATAATATTATTGTTGGTAATCAAAGATATAAGGGCACAAGAGGATTATTTGAATTATTATTTGAAAAAAAGCCTTTAGAATTGTTAGTTAAAGAAGAAGATATGGAAGCATATAAACAGATTTTGGAACACACCAATGCATACAGGAGGAAGTATTTAGCTGACCAACCAGTTTTTAGATCTAGGTCTTTAAAATATAGAGTATTTGTATCCAAGTTAATACCAACAACGAGAAGACAACCAATGCCGATAGTGCCAAGAAAACCTGTAAAACGAAGGTTTGTCTCATCCACTTTGGATATAAGTGCTCCAGAACCAAGAAAAAGAAACAAATCTGTTACAGGTACGGGTTTAATGAAGAAACTATATAACACAAATGTGATTTATTACAATAATATCAATAAATTGGTGAATAGAATGAAACTAATACATGAAGCTAAAGAAGCGGGTCATACTGGATTGGAAAACGAATGGGTGGCTTTAGTGGATGAACTCCGAAACCGTGGGGTAATCTCATAAAAATGCGTTACTCCCTAGATTACTATTCAGTTGCACCATGAGTGTCGACAAGTTCGGACGTTACTCCTCGGATGGGTTATATTACGCAAATAATTTAAAAAGAGGTGCTGGTTTACCACAAACACCTGATGGGGATTATGATATAACTAATAAAAGGTTAAAAAACATAAAAGATCCCACAGATGAAAACGATGCAATAAATTTAAAAGTATTAAAAGAAAATATATCACCAACATTAAGACTACAGAAAAACACATATGACGCAGGTAATCATAGAATTGTCAATGTTGGTAAGCCAAATCAAAACGCTGATGCAATAAACAAAGGTTATTTATCATCAGAATTAAAAAATACGTTAAAATTCAATGGAAAAACGTATACTGCTGAAAATAAACGCATATCCAACGTAGATGATCCTAAAGATGCAAAAGACAGCGTAAATAGACGCTATTTACATTCATTAATACCTGAAAAGACAAAAGATGGTTTTTCTTTTTATAAATTTGTTATTAACGATATAGGTTATCCGAAAAATGAAAATGATGCTGTAAATCTAAAATATATAAAAGATCATTGTATTACACGTGATGTAGGAGTTATTGATTGTCTAGGTAATTGTTAAGCGAATGTTAAAGATGGTTCGGCACCATCAGATGGTGCAACAGTGGGTCAAATGAAGGAAACTTTAAAGCAAGAAACATCTGGATTTGTAAAACAGGATCAAGTAGTATCACGGTCGGGTGATGTGTTTGTACAAGGAAATGAAAAGTTTATTTTACTTGAACAAAAAAATAATGTTTGGGATTGCAAAGACATGAAATTATCAAGTGTGCAATTAGCTACAGATGCTCATGATGTTCCGATTTTATCACAAGTTTTACATACTAATCCAAACAATTATCATAGAAGTTGGTTGGGTACAAATAGAAGAATAATTAACATATTTCCAGGTATCGATGATTACGATTGTGTTGTAGTAAAACAATCTTTAATATTAGACAAACCAGGAGGTAGTACTTTCAATGCGAAAAATAAGAAAATAGGTAATTTGGCACAAGGAACAGATCCAAAGGATGCTGCAACTGTAGGACAAACATTACAATATGATAGTGCAAATCAAGAGTTTATTTATAATACCAAAAGATTTAAATTAATGGATGTAAATGATTATCAAAATATATTAATTGCAGATCCAAATTCATTTAGCGGATTTAGAAAATTGTCTGGTGAGGAATTTATTCATAAAAATCATGTATTTAGAAATGAAGCAGACAGATCATTAATTAGTGCAGATTTAAAATATTTTAAATGTCCCGGGAATGATGCAAATGTAACTGATGAAGACTAAGAATTTGTATAAAAACTGATATGGGTTAGAAATCGGGACTAATATTATAAAAATGGGTTACACTCTAGAATGTTATTCAGTTGCACCATGAGTGTTGACAAGTTCGGACGGTATTCATCGGATGGATTATATTACTTTAATACTTTAAAAAGAGGTGTTGGATTACCACAAACACCTGATGGAGATTATGATATTAGTAATAAACGGTTAAAAAACATTAATGATCCCACAGATGAAAATGATGCAATAAATTTAAAAGTATTAAAAAAAGAGATAGTACCAACACTGAAATTAGATAAAAACACATATAACGCGGGTAATCATAGAATTTCCAACGTTGGTAAGCCAAATCAAAACGCTGATGCAATAAACAGAGGTTATTTATCATCGGAATTAAAGAATACGTTAAAATTTAATGGAAAAACGTATAATGCTGAAAATCGGCGTATATCCAACGTAGCAGACCCTGTAGATGAAAAAGACAGCATAAATAGACGCTATTTACATTCTATAATACCTGAAAAGACAAAAGATGGTTTTTCTTTTTATAAATTTGTTATTAACGATATAGGTTATCCAAAAAATGAAAATGATGCTGTAAATTTAAAATACATCAAAGATCATTGTATTACACGTGATGTAGGAGTTATTGACTGTCTTGGTAATTGTTTAGCGAATGTAAAAGATGGTTTTGCACCATCAGATGGTGCAACGGTGGGTCAAATGAAGGAAACTTTAAAACAAGAAACCTCCGGTTTTGTGAAACAAAACCAAGTAGTAACACGTCAAGGAGATGTATTTGTACAAGGAAATAAAAAGTTTACTTTACTTGAAGAAAACAATTATGTTTGGGATGGTAAAGGAAAGTTATTGACAAATTTAGGTATTGGTGAAAAGCCTGGTAATGCTGTTACTTATGAACAGATAATACAATTAGAGCCAACTGGAAAAAAATGGTGGAATTGTGATAACAAACGATTAACAAATGTTGCAGACCCTGATTATGCCGATAACGCTGTAACTGTTAAT
Organism: Neoaliturus tenellus; assembly: GCA_030545055.2. Taxonomy (NCBI): domain Eukaryota; kingdom Metazoa; phylum Arthropoda; class Insecta; order Hemiptera; family Cicadellidae; genus Neoaliturus; species Neoaliturus tenellus. Next base: position 53,421,543 of record CM061532.1, read on the forward strand.
TTTCTTGTTAAAGTAATAGGTAATTTATTATTTGATATGCATAATTATATTGTAGCAGGACAACATAAACCTATTGACGAAAAAATGAGAAATACATGGATTAAACAAGAAATTCTTTATAAATATTTTTTTAATCATAACACACAAAAGTTTAGATCATCAGATTGGGGTACTTTTGATTTTTAATTAAATAACACCATATATTACATCATTTATGTGCAACCTGTCATAGAGGTAACACATGGGTTACGCTTTTCGAATATAAAAGACAATCATGGCGTTTCATTACACCAGTCCATATCGAGACACTATACGGAAAGGAGGCGGTATCACGTCCACAGCGGTTTCTCTGTTAAGTAAAGCTTTAAATCGTATTCCAGTAGGATCTATCGTAAACAGAGCAATAGACGCTTTACCATACGAATTTCATATACCGGGAGGTTATCAGTATTGCGGACCAGGAACTAAATTGAAAAAACGACTGGAAAGAGGTGATCCAGGCATAAATAAGTTAGATCAGGCTTGTAAAGAACACGATATCGCATATTCCACGTTTACCGATTCAAAAAATAGGTCAATCGCTGATAAAAAGCTAGCGAATATAGCTTGGCAACGAGTAAAGTCTAGTGACGCTAGTATTGCGGAAAAAGCAGCAGCTTTAGCGGTAACAGCAGGTATGAAGGCTAAAACAGCGGTAGGAGGTGGAAAAAGGAGGGGTAAGAATAAAAAAGGATCAAGCAAGAGAAAACATGGTGGTAATATTAGACTAAAAAGACGTTCTCTGAGGAAAAATAATAAAAAACCGACAATATGGTCAATGGTAAAAAACGGGGCTGGTCTATACCTAAGACCGTATCGTGCATATTAAATAAAAGAAATCAATTGGTTATACCACATAAAGCGTTGACTAATGTTGAATTATTTAAATATATTTCCTGTTTAAAAATACCATTTTTCCGCGGAGTATTTATGAAAGACAGTTTACCAAAGAAAATATGGAAAAATGAGACTGGAATCGTAAATTTGGATAATACTGAAGGGCCCGGCACCCATTGGGTGTGTTATAAGAAACTAAATAGTAATGTATATTATTTTGATAGTTTTGGAAATTTGCCACCACCTAAAGAACTTGAACATTACTTTAAATCTGCTAAAAACATATATTACAACTATAAAAGAGAACAACCTGATAATACTTCAATATGCGGCCATTTATGTTTGGAATTCCTAGCTAAAAGTATCAGTCACTATTGAGATGTCTTCCTATACGGTATCATTAACAGGAAAATCGTCCACTTTACGAAGTATCCTTTTTCCAGCGTTACGCTTGCAAAAAGGAAGATTTTGGGAGGCAGCACTGTTGGATTTTACAACTTACAACTCTATTCCCAATGTTACGGAAGGTAAAAATAACTTATTGCATTATTATAAAGGAAAAGATGCCAGTGGGAAGTTTACAGACTTAGAAGTTTGCACTCTACCCACAGGTTCTTATGAAATTGATCATATTAATGAATTTTTGCAAAATAAAATGGGAAAAGACAATATAACGCTAAAAGGTAATAACAATACAATGAAAGCTGAGCTTACTTCAAAATATTATATAGATTTCAGTAAGTCAGACTCAATTGGTGATTTATTAGGATTTCCCAAAGATGGAGCAATTTTAGAACCAAATAAAACACATTCCGGTAAACAAACTGTAACAATATTAAAAGTCAATAGTATAGACATAACTTGTAATATTATACAAGGAGCTTACAGAGATGGAGCAAATACTCATATAATACATACTTTTTACCCCAGTGTACCACCTGGATTTAAAATTGTTGAAAAGCCGCAAAACCTGGTATATCTACCTTTGAACACCACTTTCATTTCAGACATCGTGTTGAACGTATTGGATCAAGACGGTAACTTGATAGATTTCCGAGAAGAGCCTATTACGGTTAGATTACATTTAAAATCAACACTTTAATATAAAATCATGGGTTTAACATTTAAAAGCGAACAACCTACGGGAATCCGCATTAGTAGCTCTTCAGCTGTGGAGGAGTTAACACGCGAGAACATTCGTTTCTTAGAGAGAATTGGATTAAAAGTAACCGATAATGGATATACTGGATATAGCTCAGGGTCCAACATTCGACGAAACCCTATGGGAAAAAGAATATCACACCCACAACCCTTACACTTCATCAAAATTAAACAATAACGATGAAATTCGTATTCCCATACAAAATCAAGACATTTACACACTACCATGTGAAAGTTACTTGTATATTGAAGGAAAAGTTACTAAAAAGGACGGTACTACTACTGGTACAACAGTTCCATTTATAAATAATCCCATGGCTTTCCTGTTTGATGAAATTAGATATGAAATATCAGGTGTAACAGTTGATTCTACTAAAAAAGTAGGTATTGCAACAACTTTAAAGGGATTAACATCTATATCACCTAATGAAACCAATTTAATACAACCTGCAGGATGGGTTTTACCTGCAAAAGACACAATCACTCCAGATACAAATGGAAATTTTGATTTTCATATTCCATTACGTTTGTTGCTTGGTTTTGCTGAAGATTATAGGAAAATAATATTAAACGTTAAACAAGAATTAGTTTTGTTGAGATCTTCAAACGATAAAGATATTATTAAAGCTCCAGACGGTACAACAGATGCAACTTTAGAATGGAAATTAACATTAGACAAAATTGTATGGAGAGTTCCACATGTTAAATTAGCTGACGAGCATAGAATGCTACTATTAAGAAAGTTAAAGGCTGATCGTGATATTGTAATTCCTTTTAGAAGTTGGGAATTTCATGAACATCCCAGCTTGCCAACTACGGATCGACACACTTGGACAGTTAAAACATCTAATTATGTGGAACGAGCCAGGTATATTATATTTGGTTTACAAACAGGCAGAAGAGACACCATCACCAAACATGCAGGCCAATTTGATCATTGCAACTTGAAAAATATTAAAGTTTATTTAAATTCACAATTTTTTCCATACGATAATTTAAATGTGTCATTCGCTAATAAAAAGTACAGCATATTGTACGATATGTATGCAAGATTCCAAAGTTCATATTACGGTAAAACAAATGCACCTTTACTATCACCAGAAAAGTACTTAGATGGTTACCCGATAGTTGTAATCGATTGTTCTAAACAGAATGAATCGGTAAAATCATCAAGTGTGGATATAAAAATAGAAATGGAATTCAACGCAGCTATACCAGCTAATACAACTGCATACTGTTTAATTCTACATGATAAAATCGTAACATACACACCTTTAACTGGAATTGTTAAAAATGTATTGTAAAAAACCGGTTTTGTTACATTCCAATGCATTCCGCGAGTATAAAAGCAGAGCGTTCAGGTCGCTCCTCATCAGTTTGTTGCCTGTTCTTGTATGGGTAGCATCTTATTCAATATGGCTTCTCCTAGTGGTACACAAGAAAATGTAGTCGATATTGAGAAGGAGATATCCGACTTTTTAGATCTTCAAGGTCAACCGGAGGGAGATGAACACAACGCTTGCGGACAACTCCACGCCAGTAATGATGTTGAGGAAAAAGGTAAAAGAAGAAAGAATGCACAGAAGAAGAAAAGGGATATTGAAGATAATATTTCTCCTAACATATTGAGTGAGGTATTCTTGCGAATATTTTATCCAATCTCATCCAGTTTGGACAAAAGTGTTTTAATCGGTGTTATGAAATCGACGGATTATTCACCTACTGTAATTTTAACTCATGGACCCAAAATGATTTTGTTCACCGATAGTGCTTGGGAATCTTTTATGAAGCACTTGCATCTGCTAGAATGCTATTTAACTAGTAACATGTATGGAAGAAAGACAAGAGTAGGACTTTTGGATTCAAATGTGGAAATTGATATTATAAAGAATCGTGGTGACCATCAGTTGCGGTTTAGAGACACAACAATACATGATAGAAAGATTCAACTTAATCGAGAAGAGTTTTTTATTCTAACCTGTGCAACTGAACCAATAACAAGATACTTGAGACAACTAGTGTTTTCAAGTTCTATTATTAAAGATTATTTGGAAGACACTTTGGACAAACAACCGGACGCACCTATACTGTACGGACCTGTGGATACTTCTATATTTAATAGAGTTCCTCATGAAGTACAAATGTGGAGACAATTGGAAAAATACGCTCAACTACATAAGAAATCAGTAAAACAGGAAGAAGAGGAAGAAGGAGGAGAAGAATCAAGTGTTAGTGATGAAAATGAAAACAAGGAGAATGTAAAGATTGAAACTTAGATGACAATGGTTGGTTTTTAAAACAATATCAAACGCTTTGTGGGGTTAGGCCTACCGGGGACGGTGCCCACGTTAAATATACACCAACGCGCCAACAACTGTACGGCCTGGTATAAAAGTCGTACCTACCGTGGTGTGGAAATCAGTTGATCTTTGGACTTCGACATGAGCAGACGAGTGGCCTTCGCAATGGACAAGGAAGAAGAACAAGTAAAGTCCAAACCTGGTATAATTGAGTTCCAAGCGTTTCGGGGTAATGACGATAGATTTATCATAAAAGAACTTGTGTTTTTCGACATCAATACAGGTGTTCCATATACATTTTTGTTCAAACCACCATGTTCTTATTCATCATTAACTAGCAAAGCCGCTACTACCAACAGGTGGATTTCAAAATATTTCCATCATATCGATTGGTATGATGGTTTTGCAAGTTACACAGACTTGTATCACATCATGCATCAGTTTTCAAACAGGTTTACCAATATTTATACAAAAGGACTGGAAAAGAAGAGATGGATCGAAGAATTTACTCATGTTCCGGTTAATGATGTGGACTTGGATAAAAACTACAAGTATACGATGGAAAATGTTTGTATTTGTACTAAAAGTCCAGAACATGAAAAAGATAGACATTGCGCTTTAAAAAACGCCTATAAACTCGCATCTTACCTTCAAAGTGGGGAAGTGGGGAGTGGTGGGGGTGACGGGGGTTATATAAGTGAGGAGCAGACCGGGACCTGGCATGAGTATTACTCGAGATTCCGAGACGACAACATCTCCCAGCAAGAAGACGGAGAAGAAGACACTCTTTAACTCAACCATGGCATCTCACCAGTTCCTGCAAACTTTGGTTGAGCAGTTCAATGCTCACTCCAAATCTACCATACTACCTGTCAAGAAGTGTTCCGAACTTAAAGATGAGAAGCACTACATTATCCACGCCATGAAGAAGATGGAGACTACAGTTGGAGAGGCCATCTGCTGCAGTCTTAGCGAGGCACCATTCACTCCGGGGGATGAGCCCAAGTTCCAAGTCTACCTGCCAAAACGATTCGTCCATCTCCTCCAGAACGAGGATCTGCGCTCCATCCAACCTGGCTGTCTCTACCTGGTTTCCCACGGTTGCACGGGTAGCAATTATACCGAGTTGACCATCCACATCGTCGACAAGCAGCAGTGTTAGATTTAAGTTTTACTGTTGTACATATGTTATTGTAATGTTTTATAAATAAACCATAAAAGACAAAAAAAATACAAAAGACAAAAAATGCAACATATCAATATGTGAGGTTTGTCACATATTGATATGTTGCATTTTTTTTTAAACTTCGCGGGTGACCTTGACCTTTGACCTTTGCATTTCACAGTTACCCCTACCACCAAGCTAAAGGTCAAACATGCTTCGATGCAAACACCCCCACCACTTTTTCATAGTACCCCCAAGCGCTGTGCCTCAGCTTCATTTCAACTCCGACGGTCAACAGTACAACATCAAGATGTCTCTCAATGTAAGTTGTGCTAGTTACGAGGAGGTAACCATTAAGACTCAGCAGGAGCTGAACGACTTGTACAAGGAGTTGCAGCTGATGGTGGCGCGAGGCTACCGTATAAATGTGCAAGTCTACGCTTGCAATATACGCAATCTCCGACACCCAAAAGAAGAGTCTGAACATTACTCTTCTCCAGCGACTTCATCACCGGCGTCCATGAAGACTGAAGCGAGCCAGACTTTGGATTATTTCAGCTGACTAGCAGTTGGTTTCTTCTTCTTGCCATTGTAGAATATGTTTATTTCTTTATTATATTAAAGATGTAAAAGAGAAAAAACACCTATCTTGTTACTGACATATGTGCTCAGTAACAAGATAGGATTTTTTAAAACACAATTTGGATGACCTTGAAACTTCCCCCACTTTTTTATAGTACCCCCAAGCGCTGTGCTTCAGCTTCATTTCAACTCCAACGGTCAACCGTACAACATCAAGATGTCTCTCAATGTAAGTTGTGCTAGTTACGAGGAGGTAACCATTAAGACTCAGCAGGAGCTGAACGATTTGTACAAGGAGTCCAAAAATGAGGTTGTCAACAAAACCGATGATCAACAATTGTGGGACTCCTCTATTACAGAAAAGGAATTACATGCAGCCGTCGAAGCTGTCGAGGAAAAGGAAAAGAACCTTAGGCAGCTCTGGTTGGCTCAGATGGATATTTGCGGATCTGTGCCGCGTGATGATTTTGAACTTCAATGTCAGATGGCGATTACCCAGCAACTAGAAGAAGCCGAAAAGGAGCTAAAGAGTGGAGGTACTATTCAGGCGGAGGTGAAAACTGAGAAACATGAAGAATATACCGAATATGATGATTAAACGTACTGTTGATCCCAATCCTTTTAGTTTAAGTGGTTATGTTATAAGTAAATAGACAAAGTTTCCTTTTTTAAAACTCCATTTGGGTGACCTTGAAATTTCCCCCACCACTCTGTTATACCAGCATTGCTCGCTGCAACAAGCATCATTCCTCCTCCAACAACCATGGCGGACACACCTGCTTGCGATGACATGTCTTCCACCGAAGATGTACCCACTACAAGTTGGAAATTGACAATCGACGACGTGCATTATTTAGAAACCATCTGCGATTGGATGAAGTCTATTCTCCTCGACAACCCGGGAATAAAGCTCAAGGTCACTTTAGATTATGATTGGTCTGAAGTTATAATGCAGCAAGACGATCAAGAATCAGATCACAGTGGAGGTCAACAATCACCGGAGTATTTGTCACATTTACCGTTGTCAACCATATATCCTACAAATGAGGTGGAAAGGGAAGAAGAGGAGCATGAAGTTTAGAGTTTCTTATTTTTTAAAACCCAATTTGGATGACCTTAAGATTTCCCCCACCACTTTCCATATACCTAGAGTGCGCAGAGCCAGACAGTCAGTCGCTTGGTGTCCGTCGAAGGGTGCACATCGCTGTTGCTACTCCAATTCCTGACAATTTGGGGTAGTTCAAGGTCGCCACACTTCTACTCTGGAACGACATCAACTTGTAGTATTTCTGTGTTTTGAATCTAGGTCAGTACACTTTAACTCTGGGACGATATCGACTTGTACTATTTCTGTGTTTTGACTCAAGGTCATCACACTTTAATTCTGGGATGATTTCGACTTATAGCATTTCAGTGTTTTAACTCAAGATCGTCACACTTTAACTCTGGGGCGGGATCGACTTGTAGTATTTCTGTGTTTTGACTCAAGGTCACCACACTTTAACTCTGGGATGATTTCAACTTATAGTATTTCAGTGTTTTGACTCAATGTCACCACACTTTAACTCTGGGGCGGTATCAACTTGTAGTATTTCTATGTTTTTACTCAAGGTCATCACACTTTAGCATGTAACTTTAAGGTAGCACCGAAACGGTGCTACCCGGCTTGACATTTTCAAGTTTCCCACGGTCATCACAATTTCCCCCACCACTTCCCATATACCTAGAGTGCGCGGGGCCGGACAGTCAGTCGCTCGGTGTCTGTCGTAGGGTGCGCATCGCGGTTGCAGTAATGGTTAAAGTAAGGCAGCTGGGCTAGTTCAAGGTCACCCGAGCGGTGTCACATGACGGTTTAGGCAGAGTCACGTTGCAAACTTCAGGTTTCCTCAGCACTTTTGCTGTTTCTCATCTAATTTTGCTCCAAGTCGTCAAGGTCACGGTAACCTGACTGAAACTCGGAGCGTAGTGTGAGAAACAGCAAAGGTGCCAAAAAATTTTAGGTTTCAGCGTGACCTTGACCTTTGTGACATCGATGACGTCATCTTGGTGACGTAAGGGGTGATGACGTCATCAGCACGTCATTTCTGTGACGTCATGGGTGTGACATCATGAAAGTGACGTCATTGGTGATGACGTCATCGATGATGCAATCGATGACGTCATCGATGAGGTCATTGACCTCGATGACGTCATCGATGACGTCATCGCTCGGGTGACCTTGAACTGGCCCAAAAGCCTTACTTTTCCACTACTATTAGGTGATGACCTAACCATGTTGCTGTCAGCCATATTTCCATTGTTTTCAAGATACAACGTTGTTGACCGGAGCGTCGTCAAAAAATCAGCAGAATGACCAACTTTCAACAGCTAAAATTCCCTTCTAAATATTCGTTTTGGAGGTCTTTTTCCTATCATAAACCTGTATCAAGACATTTACAACGTTGTTTCACCTATAACTCAATTTCGCCAAAAATGGAAGTTACAACGTTGTTATGGCCACCTCTTCAATTATATATACCCATTGCGGAGATCCATTGCAGACATCAAGAAAAAAATCAATGTCAAGTGGATGACCTTCACATCTGGTAGTTTACACTCTTTATTGCGATCGCAGGCCTTATTTACCGCATCATTTTTACCACCAATAGGAGCCCTCCTTGCAGCTGATCACATGAGCTATTTACGCTTTTTTGGTGTGATCTTTCCTGTCGATCATGGGCGCTTTTTACCACCAGTCAGGGCGATGGTTACCCCAAGTCGGGGGCGCTATTTAACCTTGATTAGAAGGCAATGTTTACCGCCAGTCAGGGGCGCTATTTACCGTTGATTAGAAGGCAATGTTTACCACCGGTCGGGGCGCTCTTTACAGTTGATCAGGGGCACTCTTGGGTTGATCTCGCCACCGGTTGGGGACACAATTCGCCTACGATCAGCTGTATTTGGTCTATCGGGGGCGTTGTTTAACGGTGGTTGGAGCGATATTTAAGGGGGTGTTTTTACCACCGAAAAGGGATTACAAATTTTTTTTAATGCCCTTTACCGGGGATCAGGGGCGCTCTTTGCCTCAAATCAAGGGCGCTGTTTATCGCCTGTCGGGGCGCTATTTACCACTGATCAGGAACATTCTTTAAGGCAGATCACTGACGCTCGTCTCCGCCAGGCACCCTTCGATTCTCGGGGCTTAGGCGGTCGCCTAGTTCGCCTTTATAGTAGAGCCGGCCGTGGAATTATACTTTGTCACCTGATATCGGATGGGCACTACTCGATCCCCTCCACTCATTCCAAAGTGCACAGTATGGCACAGTGTTGTCCCCTCGCGATTTCTTTATCCCAAACCAACCTTAACGCTCATTATTATTTTCATACATATCAAGCTCATTATTATTTTCATACCTATCAATGACAATAATTTTTTTAAGCCATGCCGGATTAAAAAGCGTGCCGAATCGTTGGATGCCAGATTAGACGAAGTTTACTGTACAGCGGAATTTTAGTATTTTATTGTTTCTCCATAGACAGCATAGGGTTGAGTATGAGGTTTGCTGCCATAAGTTAAACCCTACTTAGTCAATGCACATAACAAATTTTATCACCTTCTGGTATTTTTTGTCATCTTCCCCATAAAAACCATAGGGGATGAAGTAGGTTTGCTGCCATAAGGGTTTTGTAAGCAAATATAATTAATTTACTCTTCCTAGTGAATCGTCATAAAAAATTTTTATCAATCTATGTCAATAAATAAGCGAGATTGAAATCATCCAATAAACGGGTTTGTTGATTCCCCTAAGAATAACAGGGGAAACATAGTTTTGATTTGATCCATAACATAACCATTAACGCTAAGTTGAAATTAAAAAAAAAAAATTAATTGTTTGTTTTTTAAGCTCTTAAAAGTGGTCTAGATTAATTGTAATATTTTAAAATTTAAGGTTAACAAGAAAAAAAACTCTTTTTGAAACCCTATAAAACCCTGTTCTCATAACCCGATTATGCTGGTTCGCAAATTCATAAAAATAGACAGGTTCCTACACTTCCATATTATAAAAGTCGGAGGTCCCTATCAAAAGTTTTCAGTACCACATTAGACATATAAATAGAAAAAATAAATATATAGGTACATACGTATGAATTTGAATGAACGGTGTTTTTGGCTTGGTCCAGGGCCTAGGTCTTACCATGGCTACTAGCATAAAAGCTATTCCCTTTAGGGAAATTCGATAAAAGTAAAAAATGAACCCTCAGTGCTACAGCTACAAGAGAAAAAAATAAATTACAATGCTAATCATACAGGTAACATAGAAAGGTTTAATGGGTAGCAAGTTTAAATAATTAAATAGTTGAGGAAAAACACCAAACGATTGAATTATTTTAGAACTAAACAATTGATCATACCAGAGGAGTCAGCGTAGAAATTAACTTTTGTACATATATAAATTGAAGTTAATTTTGAGCTTTTCTCTCTGGAAATATAGCTTCTAGATCATGTGAGCCGTATTGCAGTAATGGCACTAGAAAGACATCTGTCAGTTTTTGAGTTGGCTATTTTGGTCAAAACTTTTGCCAGGGTTATTTTGTAGTATGAAAGTGTTATTATTTTGGTGTGGTTAGAATTAATACTGATTGCTATAAACGTTAGAATCTTGATAAGTCATTGTCATTGTATGTAATTCATATCTTCTTTCGACATAAAGGACTGTGTTATTGGTGCAGATGCAAAATTGTAAATAATTTGGGACAGTCAATTGTTTTGGTAAGTAGAAGTTTTATAACCACTTTACTGTTATCATTGGTAGCCTAAACAATTACATAAGCCTCCATGAAATTATTAAAAATAATAGGTTAGGGGAATACTTAAAAAGAAAACTAATGCTTTCCATCTAAAGTGAGGCCTAGCCTAGTTTGGCTGAAAGTTTACACTACAAGTAAAAGATGTAAAAAATCTTGTTTCCTACGGGTAATGCTTTTAATATAAATATTCTGTAAGTACAATATGCATCATCACAAGCATACGTACTATGAGGGAAAATTGCAGCACTTAAAGCAATTTAAGCTGTATTTTTTCTGTGCTAGTAACCTGGATTTGGGACATGTGTAGCTCCACGTGCAAGCGCATGTTTCAGATCCTTAATACCTTTGTTTTTTTTTTTGTTTTTTTTTAAGAGGTTGTCGTACCTTTTTTTTGCCTTTGCCCAGTCCACAAGACTATTGATCTGTGCGTGAATCGTATTAGACAAAGTAAGGGGGTGAACCGCTACAGTACTAGGTGAAGTGTACTGATGAAAGTCACTGGCAGAACGCGGATTCGAACCAACGACATCGCTGCCATGGTCCTGAAGTCTGGCGTGCTAACCACTATGCCACCGACTCACCCAAACTGAAATTAATTTGCCTTTGAAATGGCGACCTAACTCAATAGGTACTTTAAAACCCTCTGAGCGTTTAATAAAGCACCCCTGGAGCGTTACACATTTTTTAAAGGGTAGAATACTTTCAAATAAAAATTAGTAAAAAATTTATTTTGTTACCTAGCTATAAATGTATATATAAGGCCTATATGAAAGTAGATAAAATGGATTATCTAACAATAAGTTACAACAATTTTCACCCTAACTTATTATTAACAAAATTGGGCTATAGGTTAAAAATTCAAAAATTACAAAAAAAAAAAAATTGTAGGCCTATGTAATTATGCTCTCCCCTAAAATAATTTTAGATACACATACTCAAAATTCCAAGATATGTGTTTTGTTTAGAATTGTATGCAGTTCAAGAAAGTATATAATTAATATAGGCTAGGCTAGAAGCATTTGAAAAAAATGAATGTTGAATTAAACCAATTATGTCCCATGGTACCTACTTACCCTAATCCCATAAGAACACATATAAAATCAAGCAAGGAATATTACACTAATTCCTACTCATAAATGGTTATAAACTCGATAAAACATATTAATTTATTCCAATAATGTAAATTAACAGTATAAGTAACACTTTTAATCATTCATAACCTTTAAACAATTTGCAAAGTTACTAAGTTACAATTTACAAAGTTAGCAGATGGTAACAGTTTTTTCCTAGATGTTTGATTGCATAGATATTTCAAACAACAAATCACGTTCCGCCATTTGAAATGGGTGTTTTTGGATAGCCTAGAATCTCCCGGTAACAGTCGTAGCGTTCATGGTTCCGTTTCTGTCATTCACAATAAAGTTATTCCACGTTTTCGAACCATCGAAAAATCGACTCAAACGCTCGGAGGTAAAAAAGCTGGGCCGAAAAATCGACGTTTAACACTCGGAGGGTTAAAGCCAAGTAGGTATGAATGAGAGATGAGTGTAGGATGGTTGTGGCGCGATCTTGTAGTCTCGTTACTGACTAAGGCCGACATTCTCCTTAGACAGGACTGTTAATTCATAGCCCAACAGCCAATGGTATTTAGGGACCTACAGTTTAACGTGGAATCCGAACTACAATTTTGACCTCATATATACAAATTGGTCTAATTTTGAGGATGGTCTTTATGAATGAACTAGTATTCACTATTGTGGACGTTAATCCCCATCACATCCACAAGCCATCGCTTATAACTATCCACAATTTGTGAGCGACAAGAAGCTAGATTACAGGGCGTCGTTACCGTCCAGCCCATCACACAATAAACATTTGGTTTATGTGATCGCAACATTTGAGGGAATCAGTTGCCTTTGAGTCAGTGTGGTGTGCGAACATAACAACTTTTGTGTACTGCTGTTGTATCGTAATAGCCTAAGGGTAGCCTACTTGTTGAGTTTTGGCAGATTTTGACTTTTGCACTAAGTTGTCCTTGGTATGTAAGGGGTTACGAGGGGCTGTTAAAATTGTAATCTATTGCAGTGCTTATGATAAATAAAACTGAGCTGCAATGAGAAAACCAACTGTTTTAACATTTTAGGGCTTGAATATGAACTTGTAGCTCTGTGTTCCCTAGCACTGACATCCAGGAACTATCCCATCGTATTTTATGTCTGGCCGTCTTGACAGTTATGAATAGACTTATTTCAAAGCAATGACTTGAAATACCATTTACCAATGATGTCTTCGGCCGCAGTGCTCAGAGACTGGGAATCGTCAAAATAGTTGTTGTTTCTTGATCTGATGTTTGTGTGTGTGTGTTAGTGTGTAGAGATTTTTTTTGCGAGAGTGCTCCTCAATAAATTTAGACAATTTATAGTAAGGCCTATCGATAAGGTATTGTTAAGTTTTGTTTTTAAAGTTTTTAAACGGATTTACTTGAAACTTTGAACACAGGTTCGTCTTGCCTCTTAGGTGCTCAATAAGAAATGATTTTGCTAAATTCCTCCACGGCTCCACCCCACAGGCCTTCAAAATTTCAATATAATGTTATCCGTAAGGCCAAATTTAAATACAAATTAAGAAACCTGCATGGTTGAAATTTGGAGCGATCTCTTTTCTCTTAGGTGCTCACTAAAAAAAGTGTTTTGAACATCTCCTTTAAGGGGTCCACACACTATCGAACATGTTCGTCAAGCTATCGGACCCGACAGCTCGGCGGACATGTCGGATGCTCGGTCGGGTGGTGTGTCCGGACCGTCAAGCGCTCGTCTGACTAGACCACCATTTCCATATAATTAGTGGCAAAAAGATATTGATCGGAAAATATTAATGTAAATTTCTTTGTTGAATTGCTATTATTATTGGTTTGCATTAAGCTTATTAGTTTATAAAAATAATGTGGGATTTAAAACCTGAAAGATTATTTGCACCATCAGTTTTCCACATAAAATTTAGATCAAATGAAACAGTACCGGGAAAAAACCTCATGGAATCTAAAAACATAACCAATAAGTCTTTATTATATAGTTTATATATCAATTAAAGTGTGTTAGAAAACTCACTAACAATTTTATATTTAATTTTATGGAAAACCAAGCATGTATTAAATATAGGTTTGCCATAATTTTACAGACTCAAAACGGGAGGTAGGCCTATATGGTTTTTAATTCCCCCCTCGCTCTCCCTCTCACCCGGGCCGGTAATGCAAAAGAAAAGTATTTATATACCTACATTTATACGGTTACAAATTGTAAATTCAAGATTAAAAAAGTATCTTTTACATTGCTTTACATAGGAGCTTTTATACTCCGCACCCGAGACGGTATCATTAAAACCTTTATCATTGAAATTGAAGGTCTCAACATAGTATGCTTTTTTCCAATACGTTCAGAAATTCGTCCCAAGATATCCTCAAAATTTTTATCACCCATCATAATAAAGTTTTTGCAATCGTTAGGATCCCTAATTGAAAGTTCGTCTATAAGACCTATGTGGCTGAAATTGTCTCTTTCTAAAAACCAACGTTTTGACCAAAAGCATTGATTTTTCCTTCTTTTTTTTGCTAGTTAAAATAAAAATGCCACCAAGAGTAGCAAAATTTCTCTTAAAATCCATTTTGCAACTGACATGCTTGACCTCAAAGCATCCAACCTGACTTGTCCCCCGAGCTGTCGGGACCGATGTCGGGCCCGACGTCGGAACTGACAGCTCGACGGACATGTTGGATAGTGTGGACCCCTTTAGGGCTCCGCCCCACAGAAGCTCACAATTACTGTATAGCCTTTGTGTTGAAACTTGACATGGACGATTCTCTTTGCTCATAGAAACTGTTTTGCAAATATAGTTTTTAGAGCACTTTAGGGTTCCGCCCCACTGGGCTTCAGAATTACTTAAGGGCCTCCAGGGTTGAAATTTGACAAGAACGTTCTTTTTTACTCATGGGTGCTCCCTAAGAAAGAGTTTTGCAAATATAGTTTTTGAAATTATTTAGGGCTCCTCCCCAAAGGACTTCTAAATTAATTTAGGGACTTCGGGGTCAATATTTGACATGGACGTTTCTCCTTGCACTTGGGTGCCCACTAAGTAACGGTTTTGCAAATTTTTTTTTTTTAAGAGGTTGGCGGATCTCTTTTTGCCTTACTTTGCCCCGTCCACATAGACTATTGATCTGTGTGTGGAACGTATTAGACAAAGTAAGGGGGTGAGCCGCTACAGTACAAGGTGAAAGGTACTGATAAAAGTCATTGGCAGAACGCGGATTCGAACCCACGACATCGCTGCCATGGTCCCGAAGTCCGGCGCGCTAACCACTACGCCACCGACTCACCCAGTATAGTTTCTTGGAAGTTCTTTAGGGCTCCGCTGCACAGGAATTCAACATTACTTTTGGGCCTCTGGGGTTTAAATTTGAATCGTACGTTCCTCTTTGCTCATAGTTACTTACTAAGAAACAGTTTTGCAAAAATTTTTCAAATTCTTTAGGGCTCCGCCCCACAATTGTTGAAAATTACTCTAGGGCCCATGGGGTTGAAATTTGACATGGACGTTCCTCTTTGCTCATTGGTGCTCACTAAAAATAATTTAGCAAATTTCCTTTAGGGCTCTGCCCCATAGAACCTCAAAATTACCATAGATCCTGGGGGTATAAATTTTAACAAGGATGTTCCGTTTTTCTAACAGGTGCTCACTATGAAATGGTTTTGTAAATATAGTTTTTGAAGTTCTTTAGGGCTCCACCCCACATGAATTCAAAATTAATGCAGGGCCAACGGGGTTTAAATTGACATGGAAGTTTCTCTTTGCTCATAGGTGATCAATAAGAAACGATTTTGCAAATTTGATTTAGGGCACCTCTCCACAAATACTCAAAACTACCATAGATCCTACGGGTTGAAATTTAATGTTCAAATTCTGTTATGTTCTTTTGGGCTCCGCCCCACATGACTTCAAAATGACTGTAAGGCCTACTGGGTTGAAATTTGATATGGTCGTTCCTATTTGCTCATAATTAGACCAATTCGTATATAAGAGGTCAAAATTGTGGTTCGGATCCCACGTTAAACTGTAGGTCCCTAGATACCATTGGGCTATGAATTAACAGTCCTGTCTAAGGAGAATGTCGGCCTTAGTCAGTAACAAGACTACAAGATCGCGCCACAATCATCCTAAACTCATCTCTCATTCATACTTGGCTTTAAACTACCTATTGAGTTAGGTCGCCATTTCAATAAAGGTATTAAGGTATTAAGGATCTCAGGGCCTTTTCTATTTAACACGTTTCTTGCGCGGGGCGAGAATTTACGCCCCGTGCGGCTGGCCCCACGTGCGCGGGGCGGGAATTGTCGCCCCTCTCCCATGCCAACAACCTTGCTTCAGGGTAAGCCCAGCGTCGTTCGGAGAACTTTGTGACCGATTCCCGCGTTTTGTGCTTGATTTACTCTAACTTTGGCGCGCTTCGCTTCCGGTTCGGCCATTCCGTTATTTCTCAGTGCGTTGTTTACGTAACCACTGTGTTGTGCGGAGAGTTGGCTTAGTTTGTGTGGAATATGGAGCAACTCAATAAGAGTGAATTGATTGAAAACGTGTTTTCTGAGAATGAGGAGTCAGAATCCAGCTCTGGGAGTATGACTGTGGGCGTGTGGGGTTGAAAAGTAGTTAGGGATTGGACAAGGACCGGCACCAGGACCTAAGGACGTGAATTCCCGCCCCGGACGTGACATCACCAATTTCAGCCAAAATCGACACTGAGACATCTAGATTTAACATTTTGGACATCCTGACATCATTTTTTAGTATTATTGTGTGAATGTGGGCGTGTAGGGCTGAAAAGTAGTTAGGGATTGGACAAGGACCGGCACCAGGGCCTAAGGACGTGAATTCTCGCCCCGGACATGACGTCACCAATTTCAGCCAAAATCGACACTGAGACATCTAGATTCAACATTTTGGACATCCTGACATCATTTTTGAATAAGTAATCACATTATAATTTTTTAGCATTTTAGGGTCGTAATACTCAAAATTTTTAGCAATGAACGTGTTAAGAAGCCTTTTCTGACTGAGAACGGGTTTTGCGAAATTCCCTCAGAGCTCCACTCACACCACTTCATTGTTTCAATGTCATTCTTAAGGAAGTGGATTTCGTTGCTATTTAAAAAGATTTTAT
Source organism: Neoaliturus tenellus (assembly GCA_030545055.2). Taxonomy (NCBI): domain Eukaryota; kingdom Metazoa; phylum Arthropoda; class Insecta; order Hemiptera; family Cicadellidae; genus Neoaliturus; species Neoaliturus tenellus. The sequence goes on from CM061532.1 coordinate 53,438,626, forward strand.
TACCTATAAAATAAATTCAACCACGGGCGAAGCCGTGACGGGTAACAGCTAGTAATGTATAAAATCAAGCTGGTGACTATGGTTAAGTAAAACCTTGGTGTGACAGTTTCGACATGTTCAACAAATTTCTATCAGAGTTAGTATAAATTTTTTTTACTATTTCACAATAAAACATTCTGTAAGGTGAGTGAGCAAACCGAACAAGCTTGTTGTAATGGTTAGTAAGCAAAGGAAATGAGTTTACCTTGGAAAAAACAAGCCTAATTTTAGCAGTAATAAGTACAGTAAAAAGAGTCGATTATCTGAAGTAAATTTTTTTAACCCTTAAACTGCCTTGAATTCGTAATTGTCAGCTCTTGATAAAAAAAAAAAAAAAAAAAAAAAAAAAAAAAAAAAAAAAAAAAAAAAAAAAAAAATGTAAAAGATCAAAATGGTAGCGTCTACAAATGCAGGCCTATTATTTTGTTTTTGTTTTAATTTGGCTTTCGTTTGGATCCTTTTTAGTACTGTATCACTAGTCAACTGTGTTACTTTTACTGGTCTTCACAATTGTATTTTAAATAACTTAATTATGTTTTCATTAGTAATATTTTGCTCAATCCAAAATATTTGTTACGGTACTCTATTGTGGAAAAATGTATTTTTCCATATGATTTGCATGTTTCCTTATTAATCAGGACATGGTAGTATGAAAGTCCTTCTTCCATTGGCGGATCTTACACGCTCAATATGGATCGCTATGTTTGGATCGTGATCCTGGATCACGATACGGATTGAGTGTGAAAGTCAAATATTGATGTATGATTCCAAGAATCTCACATCAATCTTTAACTATACACGCTCAATCCGTATCGTGATCCAGGATCAGGATCCAAATATCGCGACGCGATCCGTATTGACCGTGTAAGGTCTGCCATTGTTGCTATACCAGTTAACATGGAAATTATATCGGAAAGAGACATTTTTACATTATTACTCCAAAACCAAAGGAGATACCGTACCGCATTAGTGTAAATTACAAAGTTGCTCAGTTTAACGAGAGGGTGATGTGCAAAATAACATATGTGTGCATTTAAAATGTTTGAGTTTTTTTATGTAAACATTTTCAAAAATTTTGTAAATTATAATTCTTAATAAATGTGGTGTGTTGTGACATATAATTGTGAAGCTTAGCTTATTTCAAACAAGTATTTTGAATTGGGAGTTGTTTATGACAAAAAATAAAATAATTAGCCTACAGGGTATTCCGTCAATTTTGATTTTGAATACAAAATTAAACGCCATTTTGAAACTAATTAAGGTTACTAAATAATTCTGTTTTCACCAAAATGTTTGTATTGAATAGACCTTTCAAATGATGTATAATATGACACATGTAAATTCCAAGTTTGGTACCTGTGACCCCGTTTTTAGGACACCCTGTATTTGTACAGCCTTAAAACTATTTCAAAATTATTCTTTGGGGTCAATTTAGTAAGAAATAGTTTCATTTCAAGATTGTAGGACAGACTGTTGATCTGTAATCGATTTGAGACACCTTATGTGAGACACCCGGTATACTACTAGGTCTAAATGAAATTTTTCTAATATGTTAAAATTAGTTTACTTTCAATTTCAAAAACAGTAAATTTAAATTTTATTTGGTTAAAATTTTAACCACCTAAGTTTTAAATAAAGTTGTTCCTGTGAATATAAATATATATATATATATAAACATTATTAATAAAATTTTATAACAAAATAAAATTTTAATTTGTTGGAAATTTGAAGAAATTTATTTCTAAATTAGTTTTAATTAATTGTAATGAGAAAAGCTTATAAAAATATGAAAACAATGGTGAAACAAATTTATATTGTTAATAAATTAGCACTACTCATCCCATTATGGTATTGAGTTTTTGTATCGTTGAACTTGGACCTATTTATGCTAGCTATTGCTTTTAGGCACTATTGTCAGTTTGGTAAAGTTGCTCATTGTCAGTGACAAAGCTACACCTCATCTGATCCATGACACTCATCACACTCACCCTTCAGTTATATCCATCTCAAAATACTCCCTGAGAGTGTCATGTCTTAGAAATGTAGGCTATACATTTTTGATTATTGAGGACAATGAATGTAAAATTTGTTTTATTTTTTAAATCCAAGAAATCTCTGCATATTGTAAAATAATTTCAGTTCAGACAAAGTAAAACAAATACCTTGGATGCAGAATGAAAATATATGGAATGCACTTTTAACAAAGAGGAGAACAAAATTAACAAAGTGGCATCAGAAATGAGGCCAATTACCTAAGAGTGGTGCTATGGTACTGTGCTCTGCTCGCAATTGTTTTAAGGTACACTCTTTCATCCTCTGCTGCAATTCAGTCCTTTGTTTAGCATTTATCCGCTTTGTAAATAAAAATATTTAAAAATATATACCCTGTTTGCAAGTTTTATTTCTAAGCTCAAGCATAATGTAAATTAATACAGTTAAAAACCACATTTTAAAGCACTTGACCAAAATAGTAAAACATACAATGTATATCAAGGCGTATTGTTTGGATTCATGCATATCAAATAAATAAAGACATAGCATGTCGTACTAAGCTTTAGTCGTAAAGCTTTTTTAGTTTTAGAAATAAATATTTTCCTTTGGTATATTTATTTATTTGGTTGTTTGGGGTATAAAATATTGTTCACCATAATATCATTCAACTATTTATTGTAATTCATAAGAAATAATTTGATTTGATCATAAAGTTTTTGCTCATTACTTTGATAATAGACAAGGTTGGTAAATAATGGAAATAACCAACCACAGAGTGTAGAAGAATGCATGAGTCACCTAGTCAGACAAACAATTCATTGTTTGTGTGTAGTATTCAAGCATGGGAGCTCTTTCAACATTCAGAAGTGTTGTCTTTAATAATCAACTTTGGCACATTATATGTTGTTAAAAAATAGGGGAAAAATATTAAATCAAATTTTAAAAATGGGGAAAACACTGAAAACATGTATAAAGTAGACCTACAGGGTGACATACGGGAGATGGGTGGTTTGTAATGGAATAATACTCAGTCAATTTGTAAATTGATGCATATTTATTTCACAAATACCAAGCTCATTATTCATCATTTTAGTTAACAAAGCTTATTTATGAAAAAAATATTGTTAAAATTTTGTGTATCAATGCATCACTCAAGTCTCTTTTCTCAAAATCGTCCGTCACACGGACAAACGGGGTCGGCAGAAATTTTGTGAATGATTGCCCCCCACAAAGTCCTCCACAGAAAAAGTCACACACTAATAAATTGGGAGAACTGGATGGCCAAACATCCGCAAAACATGACATAATCTGTCTAGGAAACATGGGAAATGTTTCCCTTGGGGTACATTCAAAGCTGTGTATATAACACCAAACAAATGAAACCCTCCAAACAAATGAACCTATGACACTTTAAAGTATTTTTATTCATCATAATTTAATTTCGGTAAAACAAAATGCATCCAATTTTACTTCATGCAATTCAATTCTTAGCCACTTGACCAGAGAGACAGCAAAATGATTTGTTCATTCCACCCGCTAGATTGTCAAAATTTATTAAAAGCTAAAAATATCTACAAATTAAACTCTTAAGTAAACTTCCCGTCTCATTTAGAATTATAGAAAAAATACATACTTTTAAAGCAAAATTATCACATTGGTTGATTAGTCATTCCTTTAAATACCGTGGATGAATTTTTTAATAATTCAGACTTTCTTATTGCTTTTAAACTCCAACAAGCAGTCTGCTGAATAATTTATCTGAGGTTTTATTATTTTTTACTATACTGTATGGGAGTATTTGATGATTATGGTTTCTTTCCTTTCTGTATTGGCGAAATATATGTCATTTTGTAATTGTTTACTTGTTTATGACGTTGTCTATTGTAATTATGTATTGCTGAATGACAATAAAGAATTATTATTATAACAAAAGTTAGAGGAGTTGAAGAATGCAATAGTTTTGAGAAATGACTTCTATCGATGCAGAGGTGTTATGTGAAAGATGTGATAGTCAATGTGATAGATGATTTTGGGAAGAGGTTTCCTGCAATGAAAACTGTAGACACCGCCATTACAACATTATTTTTTACAAATAACTGAAATTGAATTTAATGAGCTTTGATAATCAAAATCTTTTCCAGTGTGTCACCCTATATAAGGTTTTTTTTTGTTTTTGCTTTTTTTTTTTTTTGCTCTGGTTGACTAAAGTTAGACTAACAAACCTTTTACAATGTTGAACCTAGTTAAAAAAATATAGCTACTCTTATTTATTTTTTTTTTTTCTCATTGAGTCACACTTTTTGATTTATAACAATTTCTTCTAACTTTCTGTCAAATGTGTAGGCCTAATAACTGAACTAATTATTTTAATATTTCTAGTTTTAATGCTCATAAAATTACTTTTTTTTAACTTAGGTTTTTATTTATTTAATGCTGTAAATTGCGATCAATAACTATTATATTGTACTCAAGCAAAGATTTCTAAAAGCTGTATGTGTAGCAATGGTCATGTGTAGGGTCAATCTAACTCTAGTTTAGCTGTGAACTGTGGGAATCGTGGATATTTTTAATTGTTTAGTTTTTAGTTTATCTGAGGACTAAATAAACATTTTATAAAGCAAATATTTGTCTGTATTTTAGTCTAGAATTAAAACTCTAATAATTTATTAAATCAAGTTGTACTAATACTTGCCCACTTGCCCACATTTGGATTGATAAACTTTGAAAAGTAATTTGCAATGACATGTTATTAAAAAACGTTTTTACACTCTTACTTTTAACTGAATGTAAGATAGCGTGATATCTCACAGAGTTGGTAATTAATGGGTTAGATTAAGCTGTTCCCCTGATATGATTCGACTCGACACAAAGGTCGAGGAGTGAAGTTAAGCTTAGGTAGAAACTTTGCCATTATATTCCAGACATACAACACACCTAGTTAAGTCACTTGTTCACTGAGAACCCCTTCATTACACAAGTACAAGTAACCTTAGAACACAACCAAATAGATGAGTTAGTGACTCAGGCTTATGCAACATTCTATTCTTAGTCGTCGCCCTGTAGCTAATCCTCTCAGTCTGCTTTTTAAAATTAAAAATTTTTTTCACTTCCATGCTTCTATGTCCTGTCCTAGGGATTTTTGTAAAGGTGTTTAAATTTATGAAAAAAATTATTGTACATCACATTTGATTTATATAATCTTTTAAATATCATTGATTGGGGGGGGGGGGGGGGAGGTCGGGTTGAAATTTGACATGGCCGTTCCTCTTTGCTCATAGGTTTTCAGTAAGAAAAGGTTTTTCACACTTCCTTCAATGCTCCGCTCACACTACTTCAATGTTTTAATATAATTTTTAAGGAAGAAGATTTCGTTGCTCTTAAAAGAGATTTTATTACATATAAAATCAATTTAACCACGAACAAGGCAATGGCAGGTAACGGCTAGTAATCTATATTTGAAATGATTTTTTTTGTTTTTAACATCTTTGGCCTTGTGAAGTTAAAAATAAAAATATAGCTGAAAATAGATGACTCAACTGTTCAAGAATATACTGCAAGTGTTTCACTATAAACATGTGGTTTTGCACTTTAGTCATTAGGCTATAGACTACTGAATTACCAAATGATACTATAGTAAAATTTTTATTGGTTTTTCATCTTATAATATATAATACCTGGGGGCCCGGTAAACTCAAACAATAATATTCTTTATAGTAATATCAGTTACAGTCATTGCGGTCAAATGCCCGGTGCAAAAAGGCTTATTTCTTGTTCAAGATGAGGTCCTTCGCTCCTCTTAATTCCCTTTCAGACTGTTTCAATTAAGGCCTACGGGTTCTAGGTGCTACCTCTGCACCTGGTGTATATTTGTTCAAACACAGGTTGAATCTGTAACATGTGGATTCTAATTATTTAGTTAACAGCTGTTTTCACAATTCTTACTAATGCTTTAGTTTTTTATTTATTCAAATGCAATCCTACAAATAGTTAGTTAATTTTATACTTTTACATGACTTTTATATTTATCTAAACAATCATAATAAGCAGAGTGAAATACGATTTAAAAAATTATAAATTAGTTTTATCATACAGTACAGTACATTTATAATTTAGTAACTGGCTGCCATGTAAGACCACATGTTTATACTGAAACACGTGATCTGCACTTGACAGTTGAGTCATCTGTTTTCATTATTTCATTGTTTTGATTTTTAACTCTATAAGACCAATGTTAACATTATTTAAATTTCAATTAAAGATTGTAAAGAAATAAAATTTTTCTGGCATAGAGACCTGTTGACCTGTACTTATATTATTTTAATTCCAGAACTAAGTTTATACAAAGTTTGAAGAAAATCGTTCAAGCTGTTTTAGAGATCTGTGTGCAAACACATACATACAACATACACCTTACTTGTATTAGAGTATAATAGGATTAATGATTGTAGGCTAATTGTTTAAATAAATAAAAATTAATTCAAAGAATGAAAAATGTAACTAATTTCTTGAAAAGCAATTTATTATAAAAACAAAATTATGTTTAACAATAGTAAAATGAGCTGATAACTGCGGAAGTAAAATTATGTTTTACAGCTTCAACCTGTGTTTCAGCAAATTAATACCAGGCCACAGCACATCAGGTGTATATGTGTACACCTGATTTATATATACCTCTTAAGGGCGAAATAGTGAGCGGAGCGAACGAGCTTGACTTGAACATACATATTGATGTCGTGATCTTAGGACAACCTTATGTGAATCTATGAATGAATTATCACTGAAAAATTATTGTTTTATAAGTTTACCGAGCAAATGCTCGGTCCCTCAGGTACTTCAGTTTAAAATTACTATGATCACAAACTTAGTATTTTTCTTACTAAAGGCTGTGTAGAATGACTGCAACGCGTAGAAGTATTTTCATGTACGCAGGCTACTGCAAGACGTAATGTGCAAGTTATTTGCGAGTAAACAAACTTGAGCAGCCTTCAGCCTTTTAGCGCCACTTTGGCAACTTCCTGGTCACGTGACCTTTCACGTGACTTAAAACTGTTCTTTTATCATGTACATGAGGTTTATTATATTTAATCATGTTAACACTGTGTTTCATTCTATCATTAGTTGTCTACCCAAATTTACACGAATTAAGAAATCAACTGTTAAAAATCATGTTTAATAATTTATCTAAAAAAAAAAAACTCATAGACTATTTATAAATGGTCATGAGGTTTGAAGCTGGTAGAAGTGTGTAAAACTATTTATTGGATGAATGGAGATTTTATAATATTAATTCCTATTAAAGGTCAGTCGTGAGAAATGTAGTAACAAGGTGTTGTCTTCTTTTCAACCCGGAGAAGTACTGAATCGCGAACCGGCATGACTGAACAAAATCTATTGCTCTTTCTTCCTGTGCTACTTATAAATAAGAAATTATTTGCCTTATTAATTTGGCCACTGTTATTTTGTACGGAATTTAGTCGGAAGTGTTCTTGTTTGCGATCAAAACAACTCCTACGACCTGTTGACCTCAACAGTTTACGAGTTGGTAAGAACATTGCATATAAAAATTAAAATATGATCCTGAGTCTCCAGTGTTATTATTTTACTCCAGCAAGCAGTCCCAGCAAATGCACGCCGATCGACAGATGATTTTATTTTATCGCCGCTCCGTTGCCAGCACTGCCCGCTGTCCCGATGTCCCGGTGTCCGGCCGCCGATCACTGTCGCTTCACCGGTCGGCCTTCTTCATACAATGTTACCGGTGGCCTTTTCCCTTTTTAAGCCTCATCTCCCCGGTTTCCTCGTCGCAAGTTGGCTTCACACATAATGTAACAAATGCCGTTTTTGTCCTGTTGGCGTTTAGGATACGTGCGCTAGCCAGACCGCCAGTCTTAATGTGTATTGTGCGTGTTCCTTATAAATTACATTTATTTTATGACCTCGCTTTAGAGCCAGGCTATCATAAATACAGCATCGTGTCGGACTCATCGGTGAAGGAAAGGCATGTTTACATTATACTGCAAATTGTATAAACATGTTGTCAGGACACCGTTGTAAAAATATAACATATTTTACAACAAGTTGAACCTCAAACTTAAATGTCCGTGTTTAAAGAGTTGTTTACAGCACTTTTATAGAAGGTGTTTTTTTTTGTTTCAATCGGTATTGTACAACTTGTTAGTTATTTTTTACATAAAGTGCTCTATTTTAGCAAGGCGCTTACATTCTGTACCTTTAATATTTCCAACGTTCATTTATTTATTCTACGTTCACTATAGGCCCATTGACACGTTGATATTTTGGAATAATTACGTTCAAGTGAATCCCTCTTACAAGTGTAAAGTAGTTCAGTATATATTTATTACCTGGGAACGCGGTATCCCCAGGGAACTGTAAATGTACGTTTACAAGTGAGCCACCTGAAGAGTTCTCTCTTCCGTCATACATCTGTGGCTGTCAAAGGAATTTAACTTCTTATTTAGACATCAACACAGCATTTTAATACTTGTTAATCTCATTGTATTAGTTATAAAGTTTATACTATTGACTGTATAGCCCTAAAGTTTATGCTTCGCCACGGAAAAATATTTAAATTTTAAATAATAAAATTTACCGAGCTTGCCCGCTTTCCTCATTTGCTATTTATTATTATTTATATTTATTTAGTCAATGGATCGGAAAACTATTTTGCATAAATTTTATGATGGTTGATTTAAGAGTCATCTTCATCATCAGAGAGTCATCTAAGTGGATCACCTATGATCCACTAGCCGACTAGCCCATTGTTGCGCAGTCGGCAATGTTAACCATACGGCTTTTAATGCAAAACATGTTAATGCATTCCCCTGTTTCGGACGCCGTTTTTCAACCGATTTACTTTAAACTTGGTAAGTGTTTAGTTGAATAGTTATATTAGGTAACTCATACCTCGGAATTTTGAAAATTTAACAAATCTTACTCTCTGTGACGTCAAAAAATAACTCGATTTTCCTTAGTAATATTTCAAAATTTATTAAAATTTTCGAGGTATGAGGGACCTAATATAACTATTCACCTAAACACTTACCAAGTTTAAGGAAAATTGGTTGAAAAACGGCGTCCGAAACAGGTAAATACAATACCTTGTTTTAGCATAAAAGCCGTATGGTTAAAATTGCCGACTGCGCAACAATGGGCTACTGGCCCAAAGGTGAAGATGACTCTTAAAGGTAAGCCAAAGAGTTTATCCCACCTTTATCTTATCTACACCCATTCGATTATCTTCGTAATTTACAATTCAGAGAATACTCGAATAGGTTTTTCCAAAGATTATAAATCATACAGTAGATACGCGGCGGTCGGGCCGGCGGTACGGGGGACCGCAGCGGTCGCGGTGGCGCAGCCGGATCAATGTGAAATAAACGTCTCAGCGGCAGCGGCAGTCGGTAGCCAGCCGTCGAGCAGCGCGGGTGTCCGTCGGTGTGCGTGCGCGCGTCATTCATCAAACTGTCACCACTGTAGCATCGGTGTCGAAACGATTACCAATAATACCGGGATGCTCTAGAGAAAATTGACAAATAGCCGGTGAAGTTGTGGACAGTTTGTGTGTTGTCATTGTCAAGGACAAAACAATTAATTGTTACTGTACTTTGCAGGTAGGGAGATTATTAAATTATAAAAAAAATTTTTGTTAAAGATTGATGGATCTATTACTGTTTGCTGTTTTTGTTGACTTGCATAGATTTGTATTATTCTTTGTAAGTTAGTCAACACTTAGAATATTTTCCGATTACATTCAATAAATTTGCGGTGTTTTTAAGAGCTGAGTTAAAACAATGTACTCTCTTTGTAAAAATAACAATTCAAATTTAATAAAATTTAGAATATTTTTTAATGCACCAAAACTCGTTGAGTTTTAACATAGCGGGGAGGGAGGAGGCCTCACGGCTAGTAACTTTTTCTCGTTGGTTACCTTTCCTCGTGGGTACACTTAACATTTATAATATTTAAGTTAGTCTAAATGATCAGTTACCACATTGAATCCATTTCGCAGGTAACTGTACCGGCGGGCGAAAAAGTTACCTTTCAGAAGGAGTCCCCTAGGTCGCGTTCTGAGTCAAGTGCGAAGAACGAAGAAGGTTTGAACCTGGAATACAAAGAACCTAGATACAACCGACATAGAAAAAATACCCAAAAACATGGTGAAAAATGTAACTATTGGTAGTTAGGGGGTTTTAAGTGAAATAAAAGTAGGTACTTTACCCATAAACCAAATATGTGATTACTAATCTTAAATAAATAAATGAATTATGATTAAAATAAAGTTCATCTTCACTGTTTATTAAAGTAGTGCCGCAAATATAATTTTTTTATACAAAATCAAACGAAATATATTACGAAATATTCAAATGGTAAAAACATAAACAAATGGATAAAACAAAACAATGAAAATAAGGTCTACCCTGCTTCGTCTTCTCTGTATTATTGAGGAATTTAATTTTCACAGACGTTTCTGTATTTCAAAGAATTCTATTCGGCTTCGTCGTGTTATTAAAAAGCTTAACTCATAACTTCATCATAAGATCCTTTTTCTGACTTTAAAATATGCTTACAAATAAATTCATATCTGAATACAATTATTCGGCACTTATATTGCGATTCTTCACAGTAACTCCTGAGATGGTTGTTCATTTTATATCGGAAAATTTATTGAGAATACATTTTGCCATTAAATTTTATTTTTAGTTTATGAAATATTGTAAATAATAGTTAGGACAGTATGAGTCTGATATTATGTAGACCTTTCTTTTTAATAGAACGGGCTTCGTTTTGTTGGGGAGGATGTGGTTGAGGAGGATATTTAGGTGGCGAAATACTGCACAATCAAAAAATCCAATCCAATTTCAAACATTTTTTTTTTTTTAAATTAAATGGAAACAGTTCTTAAAAAAAGAAATACATAGGCCTAGATTGTAGAAACGTTTCATTTCAATGCAATTTTCTTGTCAGTCTTTCGCCGACTGTTTAAGAACGGCGGGACTTGCGTGATTCGTAAAGTTATATTTTCTTAATTAATTTGTTCATATTTGATTGTAAAGAGGGTTCTGTAATCTCTAACGCGATAACGTTAAGGCTCACAATAAATGGGTATTAACAAGCCAAATAAATGTGGTTCAGAATCAGAATTAAAGCCTCATATTTATTTATTGTTCAGCACGTATATCTTTTCTTACAGTACATTGGTTGAGACTTGGCACAACAATTGTTCTTATGTCTAATTATAACATGTAAACTAAATTAAAGTAAAAAGAATTCTTTCGCAGATTGATACCTTGCAAAATAGAATCTACACAGGCTTTTAAGAAATTTTAGAACAAATTAAACCAAACAGACATTTAGACATTCCGCCCCAATGCCATAGCTGGGAATTCTGAGACACTGTAAGCAGTTACCTAGATATAAAAAAGTGACCTTTTGAAGGACTAAGCATATATACTAAGCACATACCATGCTATACTGCAAATTCCTTTTAGTTTGCCTTTCTGAATATAGCAATTAATTGCACTGAAAGGAAAATGAATATATTTTCTTTTAAAAAAACCTCTCAGAAACGATATTCAAAATAGGCCTACCTGTTCATTTAAACATTTTGATGGTTTCAACTATTAACTTAATTTTATATTTTAAAGACAAAGCAAGGGAAATGCTGAGTCTCTACCTCGGAACGCCGGCTGCGTACGCAACGCCGCGTTGTGGCCAGCTGATGAACATTATTGTGAACATATTTCACCCTCCGCGCCGCGCCCTCCAACGCTCATTTATCTCAAAGCTTTTGCCCAGTTTCCATTAGCATATTTAATCAAGCAATAGGCTTTTGCAGCTCGACCTGTGTGTATTTTACCCTCCCTGTTCTTGAAATGTGTATCTTATATACTGTAATAATAAAAATGTTTTATGTATGAAGAAAATTTTAATGCCATTTAATAATGTCATCGTATAAATAATTAAACCAAGTTATTATTTGTACTGTAAATACGAATAGGTTGATTACTATGAAAGACAAACGATTTGATGATGAACGACAATCTAAATACCGAACAAATCAATTATTCGTTGCGAACTATTAATAAAAATCAAAAGTTTTCAATCGCAAGGTAGGCTACTGTATTTTTAAAATATACATATAATTAATATAGGCCCTAAACAATTAGACATCCCTAGCTTTGATGTAATCGCTTTCTAGATAACTTTTCTCGTTAATCAAATTTTAGAAAATAATATTTTTCAACGCAATTTTATTGAACATATTTTGCATTTGACTATAGTTTGCCCATATCTTGGCAAAGAGATTATTTGTATGGATTTTAAAGGAATAGGACCGGGGACCGAAATTATGATCGTTAGAACTATTAAGTGACACTCCTCCTTTCTCAGACAGAGCTTGTTTGCTCTACTCACTCGCCTATTTCTTTTTTAAACGAGGACGTTCGCTTCGCTCGCTTGTCAGGCAAGTGTAATATTAGGTATACACTTTGGTAAAATTTGTTAACCACGGCTAAATATGTAACACATATGTTTATATCTACAATTATCAGCAAATTAATCTGCATCATTTAGTAGCTGAAAAAATCCCATAAGGATAACATAGAAACTTTGAAGGGCTCAGGATTTTCCCTGCCACGGATCCAGCTCCAATTGATTCCTCGTGGCCAAAACCCCCATATTCGAACAAAAATAAAAAAATCCCTGGAGAGGAAAAAAATTCTTACAAACAGTAGGCTACTTGTTTAAGAGTCTGCAGAACCTCCGCCATCTTGATTTTTAGTCCCATACGAACAATGTTAATTATAGGTGTCTTTGAAACACTTTATCTCGATAAACTTTCATCGGATTTGCATGAAACTTAAATATGTTCACCATAATGGTATGGCGGTTCATATGACGTGGATAAATATATTTTAATAAACCTCCTAAAATGGTGTTAATATACTTTGTTTTTATTAGTTATTCGAGTGGAATTTTATTATTATTAATTTTCTATCAAGTCAAGTGAAGGACACTATGGTAACATTTTAAATGAAATCAAGTTTGTAATTTTCAAACGAAAAACAAACTCACAGTCATATTTCAAATTTAACATTGTTCTTATGGGACAAAATACTGAAATGACGTAGGTACTGCAGACTCTTAAAGAGTTTAAGATAGTTTATGTTGTCATTGTGAGCCTTTTGTAGGCTCGTTGCTTAACGGCGTTGCACTTCCTTTGTCCATTCCTAACACGGACTCGATAGTGTGGGTGGGTGGAAGCGATGAAATCATCGACTGACGCAAGCGGAAACTTAGTTACAACGGACCAATTAACACGGCGTTGACATTGTCGGATAAGACCGTGCCAGCCGAGTGCTTAACGACTCTGAACGTTGATAATGGATTGTAACAAAACTGCTGCAGTCGCTGTTTAATGTTGAATGCGGCTAGGCCAATTTACGTTGAAACATTTATTTAGCATGTACCTATAAAAAATTTTATCAAAAAATTATGTTGTTAAAATGCGCCTTATAGACTCAGGAATCGTTCCCAATGTCCTATCATAAGTTTTTTCCTATAAGTTAGGCTTGCAGTATGTATTTAATTTGAACACACATTTTTAGCAATTTTCTCCTATAGTGAATTCACTATTTAATCTCATCAGTTTCATTACGGGCTTGAGTTGGTTACTTAATTTGAATATGTTTTGAGTAATTTACAAGCAATAAACAATTTATTTTGCCGAATATATTCTAGTTGCAAATGAATAACATAAAATATAATACATAAAACCTCTTTTGATTACAAATTATATATTCTACTATCTTTTGTTGCATAATATATAGAGGGAGAAGACTTACCTTTACAAAAATGATATTAACAGAATTTCCTCTGAATACAATTGTATGTTATAATACTTCCTTTATTTTAAGATTCATTGGTTGCGAAGTGGTTTAGTTAACCAATTGTTAGGCTCATAATAGCAGTTAACGCAACGGTTGTATTGTGAAGGCTTAAGCCACGAGGAGATGCAAGTTTGAACACGAGTAAAGCTGATGTCCTAAATATCTCACGAGTGGCTTAAAGGATGGATATAATCGTTGCATACACTACTTTCTCTACGACCAACTTAAATTTGGTAGATTGCTGTAATAAATATGTTGAAAATAATAGCTTATGTTCGTCACCCCATCAAAAATGTAGCCACACAGATGTAGCTTGACAAAATCGCCCTTCTCACTCAAATGTGATCACACTCTTTCCAGCAGTTTAATGCATAAAATCTTATGGAGGAAGCAGAATTTATTGAATCATTAGACAGCTGTTGTGAAAACAACTGCTAGAAAAACAGGAAGAACAGATGTTTCAGCTATAAAATGTTTTAAAATTCTTGTTTCAGATCAACTGAAATTTTGGTCGAATTTCGATCAGGAGGCATCTCTAGTACTTATTTTAATACGCCAAGAACCTCTTGTGATTGGAACTTCTACAATTTTCAATCGGTTTTCAAGATTTTGGGGTCGTTGGATAGGGCTTAATCTGTAGTTGCTGCCGCAAAAAATGGATTAGGATCGAACCTAAAATAAAAGCGCCATCCATCATTGTAATTTAAAAATTTTCCACTAGAAGAACAGTGGGATTGGGTGGAGCATTTTAAACATCAGCTGCAAATAATTGTAGTTTGGCGTGATAACTGATAATCACAATATTAAATTGGCCAATATTGAAAAATTAAATTTAAATTAAATTATTTTTACAATATTTAAACTAAACTGCTTGATTTCGAGTAACGTGAGCACTAGTTTTTATAAAAACAATACTTTCGTAATATGCTGAGCTCTCATTGTCTAGAACGTGAATTTTAATGTGAAACCTGGACTTTTAGGACCTCACTAAGCAATGGTTTTAAATTTGGTTTATAAGAATGCTCCTCTTAAGATGTTACTTGTAATATCTTTATTGGCGCTTATTACAACAGTCGTAGGTTAAAGTTCTTTAAAAATTCTCTCTCGCCCCACCCTTTAATATTTCAATCGGTTATAAAAGTAAAAGCGTCAAAATAAATGCCACCGCAGAGATAACTCCAAATCCACGGGATTTTCTTATCTTCATTACTCTTGCCGTGGCTTTACACTGACGTGACGTATTTGACCTTAACTCATTTATCATAAAAAATACCCTACCCCTCGGTTCAGTAGCTTAATAATTGAAAAAGCCTCGTTTAGATATAAATTAGTTTCAATTATTTAATAACTACATCCAACGCATCCAGCGTTATTTCTTAACCATATATTTTTGAAAATATACGTTTTTAACTTACGGTACTTTAAATTTTTTAGAGCGAAGCATCAGTTAACTTATTTAATGGGGAGTTGGCTTCAATGCAAATGCGCTTTTAAAAGTCAAACTCAAATGAAAATTAGTACAGTTGAACCGCACCCCCGCGGAAGCGCACCCGACCTTTGGAAACGTGCTTGCCCAAGGCGCTCCACGGGAGGGGCTCACCAACGCTCTCAGGAGTTCAGAACAAAAAAAACAAACTTGTGGAACCAGCAATTTAATTTAACCCAAAGTTAACAGCAAAATTAACAACAGCAAAAACAGAGCAAAATCGGGTACATCAAAGGTCCACAGTGATAAATTTGATAACAAAAGAATTTTACCAGAAGTCAATGTCACCAAGGTTGGCCAACCAGAATATCGATATTCAAAATTCGAGAACAACAGTATTAAAAAAAATTCCCCCTTTCTGAAACTTTAACCTTAAAATTGGCATTGATAAATTAAATAAATAAATAAATAACAACAAATAAATTTCAATAAATAAACATAACAATTTACAAACACAAAATACACAAAAGAATTGGCGTGCCGAATTTTGAGGTTGACAAAATTTAATTCCACCCGGAGACCTGTGGCGCAGGGCGGGCTCCTAATGGGATACTAACCTAACATAGAGACTACAAATAAATAAATAAACAAATACTGTCACACATAAATAACAAAATATCACAGTTCATTGGTGGAGTGGCATATCACAGTAGTTCGTTTATGGCGTCATGGCACTGGAAAGAAGAGCGTCGGCCTGCAGCTCCGGCAAGTGGGGACCAAGGCCATGTAAGTCCCCTAGGTGGGCAGGCGGACGGACCAGGCCGGAACCATCATCTGCATGGCATTGTCGGTGGGACCAAGTCCCCAGCTGGACCCCAAAATGATGCGTTGGGCGGTTTAAATCACCGCATTACAGCACATTTCTCACGAGGTAGAAAAGTCTGAATTGATATAATTTCTCTTGAAACACGGATATCAAAATTTTACGTCTTGCGGTTACGGTTCACCAACGGCACCTATGATCTTTTTCAGGACGTTGCGTCACAGCTGGTGAAAAGAAGAAAAACAACACCGAATATTCCAGAATGACAGCATACCGAAAACACTGGCCAGAAAAAAAAACAACACTATAACAAATGAGACGTGACATCACACATGGTGGGCAAAACGTCACGGCTCAACCTCCCCCTCCAAAAGGGGAACCACCCGGCAAAACAAAAGGCAAACAACCTCTCCCCAAAGCTAGAAGAACACTCACACCAGGAACGCTCAGGACAGTCTGAAAGCGGGGGCGTCAAGCTTTCCCAAAACCAGGGGACTACTCACCCAAAGATTTGTGCAGGCCTGCAAAAAGAGAAACAGGAAAAAACCAGAACAGAGTGAAGGGGACAGAAAGGTGATCAGGCTTCCTGGCCCTGCACACTTCCCGCACAGACTTCCGAGCTACTTAAGGATTTCCGCGGTAAGGCTTAAGATGACTAATGTGCACCCTCCGCAAAACCTTTCCGGTCTGGGGATCTCCCAGCCGGGCCGTCACAGGAGTGAGGAACTCCAAGATGCGGTGGGGACCTGTCCACCTGTAACACAGCTTGGCGGCTCTCTTGTCAACAGCCGAACTGGCCGGATGAGCCTTGCAGAAAACCAGATCCCCCACCTGGAAGGGGTTGTCAACTCTACCTCGGTTGTATTTCCTCCTCACAAGTTCTCTAGCCCTAATGAGATTACGCCTGGCCGCTCGCCAAGTTTCCTTGACATCGGGCGTACCAGGCGGTGGCAGAAGGTCGCCAATCCTCCAAACATTTGCCAAGGGGTTGTTTGGTTTGAAGCCAAACATCAACTCGAAAGGAACCGCCTTGTGACTCTCATGGGTAGCAGTGTTGAAAGCGAATTGGATCCAAGGGAGCTCTTGATCCCAGGTTGTCTGTCTTTCAGCATGGAAAGCGATGAGAGCGGAACGAAGATTTCGGTTGAACCTCTCAGCATGAGAAGGCTGTGGGTAGTAAGGGGATGTGGTCACATGGCGGATACCGTGCCCAAAGCACATTCTTTTGAAAAGATGCGAAACAAATTGGGTTCCGTTATCGGAAACTATGGTGGCGGGAATCCCAAAGTGTTGGAACAGTTGGGTTCGAAGTACCTGAACGGTGAGCTGTGCAGTGGCATTCCTTAAGGGAAAAAGCCAGCAGAACTTGGAGAAGGCATCCACACAAACAAGCAGGAAATTGTTTCCCGACTTGCTACGTGGGAGAGGCCCAACATAGTCGATGAAAACCTTCTCCAGAGGTCTCTCCGCCACCTCAGATGACAACAACCCTAACTTGGCATTCTGAGCGGGCTTACTGAGCGAGCACGTTTGGCAAGAACGCACCCGCCCCGCAATGTCCCGGTCCATACCCTTCCAGATGAACAGTTCCCTAATCTTGGAGATGGTCTTGTGGATCCCTAAATGCCCACCCACAGGGGAAGAATGAAAATACTCAAAGACCATCGGAATAAGAAGACTTGGCAGCACAATTTTAGGTTTACCCTGTTGCCGAGCTCGACAGCAGAGGGCACCCTGGGACAGAAAATAAGGGGGGTGGGCTCCCCCATTCTGGAGCTCACCAATGATTTTAGCCAGCTCAGGATCGTTTAACTGGTGGGGAATGATATCAGAAAAGGCCAGAGGAAATTCCAGAAGCACGGCACATTCCGTCTGCTCCGGATCAGAAAGATGGTCGTCGGGGGAACGATACATCCTAGAAAGGGTGTCTGCAATGACATTCTGAGTGCCTCGTACGTGTTGGACGGTAAACTTAAGGGACGAAATTTGCACCACCCAACGACCAATTTTCCCGAGCTGGCGAGGGTGCGCGAGAAGCCATGAGAGTGCCTGGTTGTCGGTCTCCAGCAAAAAATCCTTATGTTCAAGGAACCTTCGGAACTTGTTTACACCAAAGACAACAGCCAGACACTCCAGCTCGTATACAGAAGAACTTTTCTTCTCGCAAGATGTCAAAGTTCGAGAGGCGAAAGCGATAGGCTGCCTAACACCATCTACTTCTTGGGATAACACGGCCGCAATGGCTTGTGAGGAGGCATCCGTCTGCAAAATGAACCTACGACTGAAATCCGGCATCGCCAACACAGGAGGTTGCATCACCGCCTCCTTCAAGAGCTCAAAGGACGTCCGCTGCGCTTCACCCCACTCAAACTTGGCGCCTTTCTTCCTGAGCGCATTCAAAGGTGCGGCCAACTCCGCAACATTGGGGATGAAGCGTCGATAGAAATTCACCATGCCAACAAACCTAGCAATGCCTTTGGCGTCCTTGGGCGGAGGAAACTCCCGGATGGCTTGAGTCCTAGCGGGATCTATGCGGACGCCCTTGGAGGAGACCAGATGGCCCAAGAAAGAAATTTCGGCTTGAGCGAAACTAACTTTGTCCGGGTTCACGGTAAGGCCAGCCCTACGCAAACGAGTCATAACTTCCTCCAGATGAACAAGGTGGTCCTCAAAACTCTCACTGTAAACAAGAAGGTCGTCCAAGTAATTGAACACAAACTTGAACTTCACATCGTGAAAAATGGAATCAAGAAGTCGGGTGAGGGTTTGAGCTCCCACAGCTAAGCCCATTAGGACTCGTGTGAACTGATACAAGTTCCACGGAACACAGAAGGCAGTGAGAGATCGGGACTCCACCTTCAATGGAATTTGGTGATAAGCCTGATTGAGATCAAAAACAGAGAAATACTTGGCCTTACCGAACCAGTCGAAGGCAGAATGCAGGTCGGGGAGAGGGACGGAGTCGATTTCAATCTTGGCGTTGAGCTTGCGATAATCAATGACCATACGAGACTTTCCATTTGGTTTCGGGACAAGAAATGCCGGACTGGCATAGCTGGAATTGGAAGGTTCGATGACCCTATTTTTGAGCAGGTCATCAATGATGCCTCTAAGAGATTCCATTTTGGGTGGAGCTAACTTGTACGGATGAGAACGTACAGGACGAGTGTCCGTGAGACGAATTTCATATTCCAGCAGATTGGTAGCCCCCAACCTTGGCGTAAGCACCTCAGGGAAAAGCTTGCAAAGATCCCTGATAGCCTCAGCCTCCGTCGGAGCTAGATGCCCTAGAGGATCGGTCTTGGTACCATTCTCTGTCTCAGGCTCTACAGCAGCAGCGGCACTCAAGACCTCATCAGCAAAAGGAATGGACACTCGTCTGGAAAACCGAAAGTAACACTGACCTCGACCTAAATCCAAAATTAGGCCAGTGTGTTTGATGAAATCCGCTCCCAGGATGATTGGAAAGCAAAGGTCCTTAGCCACAAGAAAGCTCCACACCCAGGAAAAATGCTCAATCTTTATTTTGATTTGAGCTTCGCAATTGATGACAAGAGGTGATTTAGAAGCAGTCCAGCATATAGAAGAGTTTGGCTCAGTCTGCCTGATGAAACCTCCAGAAAATAATTCTTCATAAAACGCAAGGGAGATTAGACAACGGGCGGCTCCAGAATCCACAAGGGCCTTCTGCACCGTGTCTCCAGCTAAGATATTCAGGCGAGGGCAGACTGAGCGTGCCGCTTTGAACCCCATCGAGGCAACCCCACGCATCCCCCGCAACAGAGGTTCCTTCTCAACAAAATCAGATCTAACTACCTCTTTGAACCCCTTTTGCAGCATTCCACTTGAAGTCTTAGAAAAAATCTTAACATCATCTTTTACTTTATTCCCCGAGGACTCCCGTGACAAGAACCCCCGGGTCCTCACAAGTTTTTTGGAAGGTTAGCATTCCTTCTTCCTTGTTGACAGTCACGTCTGACGTGACCAATACCACCGCATCCCCAACAGGTAGGAACACGCCTCTGCTGCTCATTGGTGGGAGACACGTGGGATACCCCGACAGAAGCCGCCGCGACACCGGGTCCTCTCCGGGGAAGATGCCCCAGGGACTGGGCCCTTTGAGAATCAGCGGCCTGGACAGTGCGTGAGAGGATAGACAATCTATCCAGGTCCGCGAAGGAAGATGGTCTTGGAGCGAAAACCAGCCGGGATCTCTCCCCAGCATTGAGACCCACGAGAATGATGTCCACCAGCTGAGTCTCGGTAAGGTCCAACCGCAACACTCGCCCCACCATGCGGATGTCACTGGCAAACTGGCTGAGGGACTCGTTGGGTGCCTGCGGGCGGAAAACTCTCTCAACCTTCAGTCTTTCCATGACTTGGAAAGGGACGAAGAAACTCAACACATCAGCATGAAAGAAATCAAAGCTCGTTTGGCGCTTGAGGCAGTCTACCAATCTGTCACTCAACGGCTTCCTGCAAAGCGGAGCAAGAAGCTCCAACAGCATGATATCGGAGATGCCAGGATGTTCCTTAATTCTCAAAACCTTTTCCAGGAACTTGATCAGTGCCTCCACATCCAGTCCGTCAACTGGTCGAAGGTCCTGCAAGGCGGAGGAGAGAGGATGAGGCAATTTCGCATAAAGGCACCGCAAAAACCCTTTTGCGACGCATCCGCAACGGAAGCCACCGGGGTGGCGACAGACACCGCGGGAGCGAGGAACAGGGCAGGTACCCGCAACACTCCATCCATCCCGCGGACCACCTCCTGGGCAGCCGCAGGAGGAACGGAGGCCACGGATCCCCCGACCGGTCCAGCCCCCACAACACCAGTCTCCCCCCCAGCAGACCCCGCCGCAGCGCGCTCGAGAGCTTCCACGGCACTCTTCACAACACCAGCAGACCGCAGGCGGTCAATGACTTGTTCAAATTCAGCACACCTACCCTCCACCCAGGTCTTATCCGTCGGCTCAAGATCCGGGACCCCGGCCAACAGACTCAACCTGGTTTGCCAGTGGAGCAGCTGAGTGAGGAGCGAGACTTTTGACCTGCCCGAGGGCAACTCACTCCAGCCCTCAAGCTCACCACTCAACTCCTCCACCCGCTCCCTACACACTTCCAACTCATCCTCCGACTTGAGGCCAACAGGCCAACTTTGAGCCTGTTCAAGAATGCCTCGGACCTGACTTCGCAGACTTCTCACATCTGGAGCAGGGGCCTCCCCACGTGACAGAACCTCAAAAATCAGCTCACCCTTCCGCAGGTGTTCCGGGACAATTCCCGACATCGTGTCCTCAGCCAGCTGCCACACAAAGAACACAGCAACACAACACAATTGCACAAAATCCTTAACCTCCTAAGGTGTCTGGGTGAAAATTCCTACGCAACCATTCCGGGGTCCAACAGAAGACGCTATCCCACTCGCCACGCACACACTCCACCAAATTGAAGAACCACGCACACACACATACATACACTCACACACACCAAACTAACACAACTCCTCCGAGACTACACTTCAGAACCAACCACGCTCTGCTACCATCTGAACCGCACCCCCGCGGAAGCGCACCCGACCTTTGGAAACGTGCTTGCCCAAGGCGCTCCACGGGAGGGGCTCACCAACGCTCTCAGGAGTTCAGAACAAAAAAAAACAAACTTGTGGAACCAGCAATTTAATTTAACCCAAAGTTAACAGCAAAATTAACAACAGCAAAAACAGAGCAAAATCGGGTACATCAAAGGTCCACAGTGATAAATTTGATAACAAAAGAATTTTACCAGAAGTCAATGTCACCAAGGTTGGCCAACCAGAATATCGATATTCAAAATTCGAGAACAACAGTATTAAAAAAAATTCCCCCTTTCTGAAACTTTAACCTTAAAATTGGCATTGATAAATTAAATAAATAAATAAATAACAACAAATAAATTTCAATAAATAAACATAACAATTTACAAACACAAAATACACAAAAGAATTGGCGTGCCGAATTTTGAGGTTGACAAAATTTAATTCCACCCGGAGACCTGTGGCGCAGGGCGGGCTCCTAATGGGATACTAACCTAACATAGAGACTACAAATAAATAAATAAACAAATACTGTCACACATAAATAACAAAATATCACAGTTCATTGGTGGAGTGGCATATCACAGTAGTTCGTTTATGGCGTCATGGCACTGGAAAGAAGAGCGTCGGCCTGCAGCTCCGGCAAGTGGGGACCAAGGCCATGTAAGTCCCCTAGGTGGGCAGGCGGACGGACCAGGCCGGAACCATCATCTGCATGGCATTGTCGGTGGGACCAAGTCCCCAGCTGGACCCCAAAATGATGCGTTGGGCGGTTTAAATCACCGCATTACAGCACATTTCTCACGAGGTAGAAAAGTCTGAATTGATATAATTTCTCTTGAAACACGGATATCAAAATTTTACGTCTTGCGGTTACGGTTCACCAACGGCACCTATGATCTTTTTCAGGACGTTGCGTCACAGCTGGTGAAAAGAAGAAAAACAACACCGAATATTCCAGAATGACAGCATACCGAAAACACTGGCCAGAAAAAAAAACAACACTATAACAAATGAGACGTGACATCACACATGGTGGGCAAAACGTCACGGCTCACAGTTACAGTTCTTATTTGTTACATTTCATTTCTTGTTTATCGATTTCTAAATCATTATGTCGAATTTTTGTACTCTTCTACAATTGAAAACAGATCATAACAATATTTGTAATTAAAAACTAACATGATAATTTATTGTACAAATATATATTTTGTAGATCAAGACAATGCGGAGAATTTACTTAAACCTTTATCATCAATATAGTAGACAAATCTCAGGTTTTACAGTTTGTTTAAATTAATATTCTAAGATGTCTCAGATTATAACAATCAGGATTTTGCTCACCTTGTTACACAATAGTGTGAACCTACTATTAGTTCGGCTATCATTCAGTTTTTCGTTTCTCGGTGTGTAGATTAATTATATTGATTTGTTTTTAATAATGAATTTTAGAACATTTCTTTTACTAATAATTTGTTGAATAATGCAGAACTAAGTAAGTGAGCCCGCAATTAATGACGATTCGTCACTGAAAAACACAATACCAGTAGCTTTTGTTTAAATATTTTCCATGAAGAATCAAATAATTCAAGGTCTAGTCGTGGAATAGCCTCTGGATCACCTAATATAAATCAAAAGGTTTAAATTACCGAGATTGTCGCCGAGGGATCCTGTTTAATGGTTAACTACCATTGGTTTCGACCCACTGTGGGGTTCATTTTCTAGGAAGTATAAGCCCTCCAGTCCGGCCTCGGATGGTTCGGCCGCCGGGTAATCCGGCCGCGGTATTCCGGAAATTAAATGTTCAGTCTCCAACCATAAGTACCCTGAACGTTTCATGTGAACGTTTCTACATAATTAGTTCAATTATTGACGATTTCCGGACTTTTTGGTTTGGACTT
Organism: Neoaliturus tenellus; assembly: GCA_030545055.2. Classification (NCBI taxonomy): domain Eukaryota; kingdom Metazoa; phylum Arthropoda; class Insecta; order Hemiptera; family Cicadellidae; genus Neoaliturus; species Neoaliturus tenellus. The sequence goes on from CM061532.1 coordinate 53,462,288, forward strand.
TTTTGTTCTATTTTTGTTTGTTATCTTTTTGTAGGTGTTTCGTGGCCTGATCGTCGATGTAACACGGATGTTAGGTCACTAGATTCTTCCGCGTTTACGGCCCCTTCTATACGTTAGGGCCTCTATTGACCGAAGATTATTGTATGTTAAATGCAGGTTCATCGCTAGCGACAGCTTGTCCGTTTCCGATCGTCATTTAGGCGCTACAACGTCTAGGAGGGAGCAAATCATGACGGTTACAAAGTTGATACACAGCATTGATTGGGTAAGTATGATACAGTGCCCTTCATTGTTAAATGCACCTAATAGTTCATTGTTGGATTACACATATAATACAGATATCTGTCTCACCCGTTTATTTAACCACCGGCCATTCTGAAATCCGGCCCGTGGTCCGGTCCCGAGGTGGCCGAATTTGAGGGCTTCTACTGAAGTTTAAAACATCAATCATCAATATCTTATTCACACTTGGAACAATCGTAATAGTCCGGATTGTTCCAAATGTGAACAAGATTAATGATGCTTAATGTTGTAAACTAACTTGAAAATGAACCCCACAGTGGTTCGAAACCAATGGTAGTCAACCATTAAACAGGATCCCTTGGCGATAATCCAAGTAATTTCAACCTTTTTGACTCTGGGTCGCAGAATTATTTCTCTATGACAACAAATCATACATTTATTTGAAATTAAACATTATAGTTCAACTTGTATAAGTTCCCTTGATCGCCTGGTACCTCGGCGACACCAAGGCCGACCTGCAGACTAGAGACTGGTACCTGGACTAGAGGCTGAATCGTAATATTTCTTTAACCTAACTTTATTAATAGCTTATTTGTTTTATTAACCAGTTGCAGTGAAGTGGAGGAAATCTTTCACGGCCGTTGTGAAATCTCTGTATAAATAAACAAAAGCACTCGTCACCCGCATACTGGTGCTTGTTATATAAAGTGTTGTGTTGGTGGCCGGCGAGGGATTAGCTATGTTTACATGCGGACATGTTCTGCAAACTGGAGTTGCATGTTGGCTTTACACCCTTGCATCCCGGTATGACATACTATATGACATACGACTTAGCTGGTTTCTCTTCAATATGCTCTTCAATATGCATTAAAATCTTACTAATGGTGTCTGACGTATTTTTCGGGGTTTTCACTGTTTAGGGATAGTGAAATTTTTATTACTTTCTTGTTTAAACTATTGTTTCCTTTCTTATAGTTGTTTTCCCACTTGTTGCTCTAACATTCACACGGTGATGGATGAAAATGAGTCTTTTTATAAACATGTCTTGCAAAGAACCACATTTTTTAAAATTGAAAACTTTAACGTACCTTAAGCCGTTGAGCACCAAAACCCTTTTGTCTTTAACGTGCTTTTTAATACTTGAACCTTTATAAACCATAAATGAGTCAGTGAGATCCAACGGAGGCGTGGGGGTTGAGCCTCCATTGAGCTGTAGGCGAGTCGTCCCTCTACACGTCGAAATACTATTTATTTTATGATGCATTAAAACAATTTTGTATGAAAATATTATCTGATGTTATAATTTTGAAAAGAAATAGTTTTTAAAATATATTTTCTATTTTTAAGTGAAGTAGTAACTACTTTACTCTGGAAGTACAGAAGTTTTTGTGAGTAGTTCCTCTTTTTAAGAATTTAAACAGTACAAGCTATTCAGATAGTTATATGAGAAATTTCACGTCTGCGCTAAATGACATCCTAAAAAGAAAAGGTAACTACGATAATTTTTAGTCCATACGATGTATATCTTATATGATAACACGAATGCCCCGTTTTGGAACCTTGTCGCCGAAGTGCGGGCACAAATGAATGGCCTTCATTCCTTCACATAATAGCCCTTCTCTGCTCAGAATGGCCCCCATTTGCTTCAGACGACCTTTTTAAACGTAGCGTGTTTTTTATACCCAACAACAGAACATATAGTGAGCGAAAAATTATTGTTTTCTCTTTAAAAATATATCAGGACTTCAAATTAATTTGATTTATTAAAAGTTTGAAAGCTTATTTACTTAAAGCTGGCTAACTTTTAAACTTGGAACCACTTATCAACAGTATATGTTATCGGCTATTCAAATAGTTTCTTCGATGTCAATCGTTCGGGAGAGATTGTTAGTGAAAAGAATACAAAGCAAATAAAATAATCAAGTATATTTTAAAAATCGGAAATACCTTTATCATAATATTTAAATAGCATAGTAATTTAATTTACTACTTCTCGATCTGTAGATCTTCAACAAGACATAACAAAATCACCAATTCTCCTACTAATGCACCCTTCACTCTTACTACAATGCAAAGTCAATTAGCTGCAATCAATTTGGTGAATCTACAACGATTAAGTAGGTTTGAAATTAAGGAAAGCTGTCTCAGCGTCTCAGAGATTAATGGAACTGTTGGAAATTACACGAATTGGCTGTTCATGGTGAAGACCATTAGTTTGCTGCTCAGTAACAATTTTTTAATTGATGTAAAGCTTATTTTCAAGTGCTAGGGGAGGAGCAGTGACTTGATCTTTAAGGCACGTGTCAAATAGATAATTGTGTGTATGCCGGTTCCCCAACTAGTTTTGGTTCAATCAGTTTTAACTCGGTGTTTGAATCTTAACAGGAAATTTTCTTTTGCGATCCATGGAAAGATGATTAAAACAGAGGTTAGCAAAATAATTTTTTACACTTATTACAAAAAATATACATTGTAGCCAGCATAAAGAGTTTTACCCTAATTTTATCCAGCCATTGAACACGCGCAACAAATTAGAAAATTTGTTGTATAAAATCCAAATGGGTCTACTTTCCAAAACTGTAGAAAAAAACGCTCAAAGTAAATGGTTGCCATGCCATTCCGGCTGGCAGAATGTGACCATTATACGCAGGGCCAGGGCAGAAAGGGGATACACTACTACCCACCATCACGATACATCCACCCCCCCCCCCACCCCGCTATGTCATACATCACCACATACATAAACATGTACTGTAGTGTCTGCAGCCAACTGCCAACATTCCTGATGCCGCGATACTGTGTCCCATTCCTCCCGATCCCAATGATACGGGTGTCTAATTGGGAAAATGTAATTTCGCGCTGTTCTATTATGTTTAATCTTGTTCAGTTAAAAGAATAATATAAAAATTTATTATAAAAATGTCTTGTTTTATGAAAACGATTAATTCGTTTACAAATTGATATATTCGAACATTTGTGTATTAATTTTCAACCAGCTGTGTATATGAATGTTTAATATCTCCCATTTGACTTAATATTTGTTTCAAGCCCCATAAGTGTAACAACAAATACCATTAGGACAAATATCATTTTAGGGGCCAACAGGAATTTTTAATCTTTTATCAGCTCTAGTTGTACACTAATTTTAATGCGGGAATTTTAACATAAAATATTTTAGGAAAAAAAAAACATGTCTCAACTGGAAAAATTGACTCATAATTGTTCTATATGGTGGTAGCCTAGAAGTTAGCTAATGGCTTTCACAAAGAACATCTGGTTTCTTAATATCCTTTACAACCATTAATCTTTCAAGAGACGAGAAAGCTTTCTTGATCCCTGTAATATAATTTTTGAAGAAGATAAAGCTTTAATTTAATGCTAGGTATTATCACGATGTATTTCCGTCAACTTTTCCTCGGATGAGGTAAAATAACAAGATATTGTTCGTGGTCGTGGGTGTCGAGTGAGCTCAACACTGGGGATTAAACTTCTTCGAAACGATATATTAAATATCTCCCAAGTGCAACCTACGCGACGCCAACGCCGCGTGCGAAACAAAATATCGCCGGTCTTAAGTAAAAACTCTGTATTCGGAACCCCGTTATTTTTATAATGCTGTATTAGCAAAAATAAACAATGGAATTTTACTATGATTTAAGCAGAATAGGCTTAAAGTTTTAATGTGTGATTTAGTCAAATTAAGTTAAACAATTAGTCACGTTTGTCCTTAAAAATATGTGAATGCTTATGAAAAATCAGTTAAAGGCTTATGAACATTAAAAATGTTCAGACAGCCTTCTGACATAAAAAGTTATTTAAAATATGTTTTCGCACGTTGTTATTCGAGTTAATGGTTCCAAAGAATCGTGTGGAAGGTGTCAGTTACTTTGCAACGCCCGCATACAGTTTGGCTAATACTTGGCAAGCCACCATCCCGTATGTTAATGTTTAATGGAGATGTTAATGTTAATGTTGTTTCACTTTTGTAGATGGTTTACCTCCATGTGATCAAAGCGCAAAGATAATATATTACTTGTTTGTGTTTAAACCAGATAAAAGTTCTTTCTCATTTATAATAACTAGAGATCGCCCACTGGTCGAAATTCGACCAAAAATTCAGTTGATCTTGAGGAAAATAGTTTTAAAATGTTTTATAAATGAAACATCTGTTCTCCCTTATTTTGTTATTCCTACAGCTGTCTTATGATTCCATCCATTATCCTTCTCCCATAAGATTAACATTGAAACTTTGAAAGCTTGTAGGGCGTAGCCCCAAGGGCCGAAGTGAATTAAAACGTGATTCTGCTCATCTACAGCACAATACCTTTTTAACGGTATGCGCGGATTTATCCTACGATGCACATGAGCTGAGAAAAAAGGAGGAAATGAAACATGCTTGCGCATTAATATATAGACTAGAGATCGCCTCCTGATCGAAATTCGATCAAAATTTCGGTTGATCTGGACCCAAGAAGTTTAAAAACATTTTATAACTGGAACATCTGTTCTTCCTATTTTCTGGCAGTTATTTTTGCAACAGCTGTCGAATGATTCAATCAATTCTCCTTCCTCCATAAGATTAACATTGGAACTTTGAAAGCCTATGGGGCGTAGCCCTGGAGTCCGATGTGAATTAGAATGGGATTCTGCTCATCTACAGGACTATACCTTTCTAACGGTATGCTCGGATTTCTCCTACGATGCTCACGAGCTGAGAAAAAAGGAGGAAATGAAACATGCTTGCGTATTAATATATAGATAATAATAATATCTTTATTGGTATTATCAAGTAATAATTACCGTACCACTTAATCTATCTCCATACAAGTGTTTACTATATAATACCAGTTTAATGGCTATCAACTGACTTATCAGGTACAATCGAAAAGAGGAATCGTTGAATATTTGCACTATGACCCAAGATACGGGTAAAAATTTGGGAGAATGTAAATAAAAAAAATGTTTCCATTTACGATTCATTGTGATGATAACTAATTTTTCTGAATATCCAAAAAAAACTTATTTGTTTGGTTATGAGTGAATTATTTGGAAACTAAGCATATCACGCACAGCGTTTACAGTTGTTTCTGATTATACATGACGTTATATTTCGGAGTAAATTATCTTTGCTACCTGGTTTTCAATACAACTTTGATTTGAGGTCTCTTAAACCGATTCATGCAGTTAGAAACGGTTGTCGCTAGTCAATCGAAAATCAAATGTAAATATAACAATATGAAATAAAATGTAAATACCAATCAAACGCCTGTTAACTGAATGTAGATCTTATAAGGTTAAAATCAATTTGCAATATGCATTGAAGGGTCGATCGACAATAACCTTGATTTAATCGTGTTAAAGGGGAGGTAAGTGCTTGAACTGATCGATATACAAGAGCTCGCAAAGAAGATTTAATACTGTTTGCACCTTTTATTGCGGATTTCGTTAAAGTGCTTTTTTTAGTTGAACAATATAATTTATTTTCCTACAGTACCTTATATTAAGTTTTCTTTATTAAATCAAAAGTGAATGAAAATAGCACATTATATATCACAAAGCCTAAAAAGGATCTAGAATATAACATGATACAAAACAATTTAAAAAATAGTGATTTTTGCCCTCTGGAGCAGAAAGAGGTCACATGGATTACGGCAGTGAAAAACACGCAGATATCCGACACTGGGATCTTTTAATTGGTTTGCAGAGACGTGTTTTTAAAAACAGTATTATACTTGGTAAATAATGTAAATGTTTCCGTGATGGCCGCGACCCAGCTTGTTGCGTCAATTAAATGTTTATGCTTCATAGTTCTTCTGACCGGAATAACTATGATATTTTTTCTGTTGTGGTTTTTAGAATTTTAAGCGCGATTTGAAAACTACAAGCATTATAAATGGTTTGCAGGCGTGCAAGAAGTGGTTGGAACATGTAACACAAAGGGATTGCATGCTTGAAGCCCTGGAAGTGCGGGGTTAAATCAGCTTAAAGAATGCGATACTGTTTCAACAAACATAGTCGGAGGCGGAAGGCATAAAGTGTGTTGGAGATCTTATAATACTATTTAGACATTGGACTGAATAGTGATTCAAATTAAAACCTCCGCGTGTAAAAGGTTGCTTTACTGAAGCCATATATTTTCATATATGATAAATCCTATTTTTTAAACTCCCCAAATTTTTCAATATGGAAATATAAAATAAATCAAGACAGTAGTGTTGAACGACGGGCCAGGTTGTTAAGGAGGGGGGGGGGGGGTTTGGGGAGGGGGGGAAGTCTTGTATTATCTGAAGCACCCTCGTACCTCCCTCCAATATAATTAGAACACTGGCTTCACAATACATTGGCGACCCGATCTTTCCTCCTTAAACCCTAAGACAATATTTTGATTGCAAATAGTCCCCTTTTTCCGAGTCTAGCCAATGAATACAGACTCTGTATTCATTGGTCTACCATTATTTTGAGTGGTTTGGGTATTTATTGGGTGTGTGAGATTGTCTTGTTCATACATAGTGTAAGGTAGGGGAAATGGGGAAATCTCATGCTTTGGGGAAATATTTTGCCTGGGGCCCTGATTGCGATATATTGTTTTAGCATGATACGTGTTGTTTGTATTCAGAAATGAAAAACAAACGTCTACAACACTCAACCACCCTAATACAACAACGCTCGTTTTGAGTGTTGTAAACGTTTGTTTTCATTTCTTATATTTTATATTTATTCACATCACTTCAAATAATGACTATTGAAGTTGTGCGTTTATTAGTTAATGGTAAAACCAAATGAGCCATTACGAGCAGTATAAAAAAGTAGTCTAACAATAAAGTTACTACCTTTTTGACATAGATTGTTTTATACTATTGAAAAATAAGCTTCGAATTCCACCATTTCTTTATTTAATGTATGGTAAATTAATTTTTTTTTTAATAATTAGAACTTCATTAGTTTAAATATGAATTTTACAGTTTTGTTGCAAACTGTTGATTTAGTTCTATGCACTTCGTTGAAAAAATCGTCGCTTTATATATTTAATAGCCTCTGTAATTAATATCCTACAACTCGTCATTTTCTGATAAAAAGATTGACGCGATTATATTTTAAATGGGAACGCAAGCCCTGGGATTTTACCGGCGCTATCGATTGAAACTGACCCTACATAATGAGTCTGACCCAGATTTAATACTAATGGAAGTAACACTGTGTGTATTATACGGATTACTTTCATATTGCTCTGCTTTATACTTTAACTTTATACTTTACATTTATATACTCTTTTCTTCTCCTAGGTTTAACATTTTTTATACCGGTGTAATCTTAATATATCGTTTTATATTTCATGGCTCGTATCTTTAAAGAGAATTTAATAGAATTTTCTTAAAAATTCAGGCATCTCGTTACTCCAGGGCGAACAAAATGTCCAGTCCAACTCCGTAGTAGCATGGCGGTTCGCTCGCCGGTCGGGGCAGCAAATCCCTGCTTGTGGCATCTGGAAACTGCTAATATGGAAAACCGGTTGGATTCCAAACAGCTTTGCAGTTTGCTATTCTTAGCTCTTTTGTTGATAATTTTTTTTTCTTTTCTGTGCATTGTTTTTGCGATTTACTTACAATAAATTAAAACATATTAATATCAATCTACAGCAACTCAACAGTTAATTAATTTTCAATCAGTCCTTTCACTTACAGTAAACGCAATTTTTCAGTGCTTAGTTATAGTTTTATAACAAAATATTTTATGTTTTTCATGCCAATGGTAACATTTTTCTTGATACATCCCTGAACAAATAATACGAAATATCTTGGCCTCTGGTATACTTCACTACTTGATTCAAATTACATTAGTATATGGGACTAAAAACAGTCTGCAACTCCGTCGATCTAGTCCAATTGTTTAAGCTGTAAACGGCCGTCATAGGCCAAGATACTCAGTGATATTTGTAAATATATTTTTCGATGAATTCCTTGAAATGTAGATTCTCTAAGTACGTCTAATCCTCATTGTGTTAGTCAAAATCATTATAATTGTTCCTGTTTTTATTAGTCAAATTCTGTTGTTATGAAATCATATTACTCTTTGCAAATAAAAGAGTAGGCCTACGGTAACAATTTAAATAATACTTTGTTGAATGCTTTAAACAGAATACTAAAAACAATTATAACAATTAGGTCTCAAATCAAAACATTTAATTTAGGTTTTTTAGCTTGACCTTGCTTCCTAACATTGGCCAGCCGTCGGTCGCTGATTAACTTCAACGCCTAATTGTTCCCATCACACACAACACCTCCGTGTGCCGTGAAACATGCGGTAGTGCCACTACCACGTCCAAGGTCACCCGCCGTGTCGTGCGTGTGTGCTGAGCTAGCGTGCGAGACCGAGACCTGCTCCGGCCGCTCCGACTGTTCCGCCACTTGTGCGGAATTTATGTCCGACTGGGATTTAAGTTTTTCCGACTTCGGTTTTGCCGGTTCAGCTCCAACTTGTGTCACGTAACAGTTTGCGAGTTGTTTTACAACGGAGCTGTGAAGGGAGTCGGAGTAATTTGTGTGATTTACTAGTAACTTCGGTTCTATAATTTTAATTTGTTCACAAGTTTGACACAAGTTGTTCTTAGAGGTAGATGTTGGTTTAGTCAAATAAAAAAGGAAACAACACTTAACTTGATTAAGTTCACACGTACCAAACACTAAGTTGTGCGAATTGTGATTTATGCAGTATTTTTTAGTTTATTTAAAACCATATTTTGTGCTAAGCAATGAATTTTAAAAATACATTTTTGTTTTTACAGTTTCTTAAAAATGCAGTGTTTATTTTTGAATACTGTAATTAATTTGCTTTTTAAATAGCAATTGGTGAAAGGGCCAATCCATATACGTTAGACAGTAACCAGGGTTTGGGCCGTTTCACTATGAAAACATAAAAAGTCGGAGGCTTAGTAATACACAAAATCGTGGTATTTTCTGTGTATATATTGTAGCCGACGGATTACTTGAATGATTTAAAACAAAGCATTATTATGCTTTATGACTTGCTAAAAGGCGATTTTCAGGCCGGAACTTTTTTGTTCTGCACTATCAGTCTATATCTCCAGGTATACATTAAAATTAAACACGTCAGAGGATTAAACAGTTTTTATGCAAATCAGTCAAGTTTCACAAAAAATTTAAAGTAGTCTAACAACAACAATGTTTAAATTTTAAAGTTTAAAAAATATAAATTTTAATTTGTTGATTTGCCAATGTTATACGTTATTACTTATTGTAGCCATCCCAACTAAAATAAAAACGTAGATGAAAAAGTAACTCATCTGTAGTATTGATTTTACATTACAACAAGTTTAAACGGAGTGTCTTATGTTGTGGCTGTCTTTAATATGAAACTTATGGCGTTCAGTCAACACACAACAAACATGCGACAGCTGTTCGTGCTTTGGCGTTGCGGCCAAGTAGATCGTTTGCATACAACGTCTCTACTGTGTCACTCCGTTATGTAGATACAGTACCTACGATTTTCATGCTAATTTTCTCATTACCCTTCCCGATGTATCATCTTACTCCTTAAAATAAGTGTTTTACATAATTATTTTTTTACCAGACTCTGTTTACAGTCCAGACGAAAATGCCATGCACAATTTTTCGTTGCGTATTCTTTACCTTAAAGTATAGATTATTTGAAGAATTTATAACATTCTGTTCTTTCAACAACCTAGTTTTTCGAAGAACACACATTTTGTGTATCTTTTTAGCGAATTTCCCTATAGGGAATACGTTATTGCGATAGTAGCCATGGTAAGACCTAAGCCCGGGACCACTTTATTTTTCATTTTAAGGTCCCCAGAAGCCAAAAACACCATTCGTTCATTTTCATATATATGTATATAAATATATAAATAAATAAATAGATATATATATATATATATATATATATATATATATATATATATATATATATGGGAACGGGGTTTTATAGGGTTTCAAATTGTCAAAAATGGGTTTTTAGACATTAATTTTTAAAATTCAATAATTTGATATTTACCTTATCTATTACATTTTTAACAACATCCCATGTCAGCAAACCTGCGAATATTCCTATGATGTTTATGGGGATAATACAAAATCTATGATCCTTTGGAAATTAGCCGAGTACGCAGGTCTGCTGCGACGGGGGGTATTTTGAATTTTTACTGTGTATACTAACATTTTTCCATATTCCAGATTCCTCTTGGATTATCGTGTGTGGACTACAATGCTGTTAAGAGATACGCGTTGTCCCAGATATTCAGGTAAGGTGGTTTTGTTAAACCTTTGCTTTCCTCTGAATATTTTTCAGTTGCTTCGATAATTATGTTTTTGCTGGAAAGTTTGCGTTTTTGTAAACATATTGATGAATACCACACTCATTACACGTGGACGAAGTAACCTACATCAATCATTTTGTAAATATTCAATATGAAAATGCGGAGTATTTAAATTTCTCAATAATTTATTAAAACTATTCAACTAGAAAAAAAAAAAACTAACACAATTTTTGATTTCCATTTTCCGCACAAAGCATTTTAAATTACTCAGTGATGGGGTTTTAATTCAAAACTTTTTAAGTTATCGCTAACTTTTTATGGTAATAGTTCTTTCTCGCCAGTTCAGCGGTGAAGTAGTTATTGAATTTCTAATAAGGGATCCAAGGTCAGGTTTGTTTTACGGCCGAAGTTGTCTCCTGGAATCGACATTCGCTTGGAACTGGTCCAAACTGGGGGACCGTCTCCGTTACTGAACCCGACCTGTGCAAACTGATGCTGCATTGTGGCATATACGGTGTGATCACGGGTAAACAGACTAAATTGGTCTTAGTTCCCACTTTGAAAGTGTTGATTCCGGTCTTGTGTTTGTTTAGGACACAAATTACTTTTTGTGAAAACACATTTTACCCTCCCAATACTATATATGTGTTAATTAAAAAATTGAAGTAACTTAGATGTTAACTGTGTGTTAACTTTGGTTTGAGTGTCCCATTGAAATCATTAAATTTTAATTCAATTCGATAATAATCTTAAATATCGGTGTAATATTAAATGATCTAAAATCGAAAAATCAAGAGTTCATGAATATACGGTATTTTACAATAAAAATATATTACTGCATTAATCTCTTGCTTCAAAATATGTTTATTATAATATTGTCTCATTTTAAACACTAGAAATTACTGCAAACAGCTTTGACAATACATTTTAACTTGTGTTGATTCAAGGTAAGCTCAATGTTTTAAATTTGTATTATTTGAATTGTTAATAAATTAAATAAATATATTAATAATTGGTTTAACACTTTGAATAACTTGTAAACCAATGAATAGATTATGAAACTAAATTTTATGAAAAATTAATACTGTCCACCACCAATTTACTGCTGTAAATTGTTAAGGGATTGTAACTGTTTGAAATGGCCATCCCCTCTCTGTTTTGTGCTGGTCCGCAGTCTGCTACAAATACCAGGTACAACTGTTAAACTTGCTGACATTCATATTTTCAAACTAAACGGAAACGCTTTGTTGCGATGTGTAAACGAAACAAAAACATTCTGCAAACAGCATTCTCGAAAATCTAGAACACAGGAACGATACAACAATAGAAAAGCCATTTAAACATTGGATGGTAATTGCGAGTTTTTATTCAGTTACGAGGAAATCCATAAAATTAAAACAAAAATAAGTTTTCTGACGCCAAATTTTAATAAAAATCAACTTGTTACAAATTGAACATTCATTATAATTAAATGTTAACATTTACGTCTAAAATTTTAAATGTAATTAACTGTATAGCAACAAATTTTATATAATTGTTCTCCCCCTCACTTCGTAAAACTCCCGGTAGGCTACGTCATTATAAGGTGTGCACACTGCCACTCTCCTCTTGCCCACCAAGGACCTAATTATTCCACACATATTCGCGGAAACAAAAATTAAACTCTACCCATCCTTCAGAGGTTAAATATAAATGTTCTATATTTTAATGTATTATTCAATGTATGTAGCCCACTATACCGTTATTTTTTTTAACCAACCTTGGATTTTTGTTTGTTTTTGAAATTTTATAAAGCACATTATATAGATTTCACAAATATGTTTGATGTATTAAATCGTGGTTGCAAGAAATAAATAAATAGAAATTGCTATTAATTTGTTTAATCTGCAACCCTACCATATTGCTTTCATACCCGGGAAAACTGTTTTAAAGTTTCTCCCAAATTGTTCCATTAGCTCGGGAGATGTCTGCTATTGTCGAGCTTTACTTGCATTTGAATGATCGAGATTCTTTCGATCTCGTAGCTTAAATGCATCCTAAAACATTTTTTACAAGAATATAACGCCGTTGTCATTGTCACCAAATTATAGGTACAACGCGTGTCGCCCAGGTATGTGCACATTGTACACTGCTCGGTAGTCCAGTTACCTTGTCATCGCAGGGTGAACGGAGCCAGTCGCGGCATTGTGCGGGTGATTTACTCAGGGCGTGGCTCCCTGTCATCTAAATCACCGCGACAAGCCTCTGAATTCAACTGGCGACCTTTGTTATACTTACTGTGGATTTAGGAAAGAAAAAAGGTTGAAGTATTTGTTGAGCTGTCACTTTAAATTTGGACAAAAACAGTCCAATGATTAGGAAAAATAAGCAGTTTTTTGCATGAGATAAAAACTAAAACTTGAAATATATGAGGTTAAAGTTTTATCATAATATAACGCGTTAAATTTTTTTAAGAAAATTTATTTAGCTAGTAAAATGAGTTGATTCATTGCCGGTTTTATGGATACTTCAAGAATTTTAAATTAGGCCTACTTTAACTTGACTAACTCCTTGACAACTTTAATTCCTCAAAGGAATCAAACTTAATTAGAATTTAAAAAAAGCATTCATGTTACTTAGTCTACACAGAGATAGTTTTTTTGCAATATTTTGATATTCATTTTTAACGCAATAAAATAACGTTAGTTCATTGTTTCTGTAACATTTCATTAGTAATTTTAGATCTACATTCCAACGCGAATTTTAAAGTTGTGATGTAAATAGACCTTTGTTGTTATTTTAGTTAGGGTCTATTATTTTTGTACCTATGTAGTTGAAAGATGTACTTGGAATGTATAGTTTTTATATGTTGTTTCAAAAGGCATAGACAATACGACGTACACAATCTGACGTACAAATAAGAAAGAATTCTCTGCAATATTGCCTTATATTTATTGATTAACGAATGAGAATAAGGTTTAATTAGATCCGAGTACAAAACTCACGGTTGGTAAAGCACATTGCGAAATGTTATCATCTCAATTGTTTGAGAATCGAAATAACTGAATTCGCTTCGAATTTGATTTTCCAAGTCCGTTCTGCTTCTGCTCTCCCGATAATTCCATTGCCAATTAATTACATAAACCCATCCACGTACAAATGAGTAGCTTTTTCAGCCTGCTGCTACAGTTTCGAACAGCACGTGAGCAGTCAGCTTAAAATTTCATGCTTTAATCAGCCAGTGCTAAAAGGGGTAATTGGTCTTCTGACATCTATTATGGCTAGGCTGTGAACATTAATAATGAGTTCTTGAGTACTTCATTGATGAAGTTGTATCTCTAGAAAAGGATACTGTTGATACTGCTTTTACTATGATTAGAGAAGGTGAAATAATCATCCCTGTTTTACTTTCTCCTCCTATCGGAGAGTACGCACATTCCGTCTTTGCATTGCTGTACAGAGAGAAAATATTATTTTCGTCGAAATTTTACTTTGACTTTTTTGTTTATTTTAGAGTTAGTTAATTTAGTTTTTTACTAGATATTTTTTGTCAGTGCTGATTAGTGATTATCAAAAGAAAAGATTTTCAGTTAAGCCTGCGTTTGTTTATGTTTGTGTAGAGATGTAAATCAAGGCCCAGTGATCCTATGATGACATTTTGCATGTACTGTAAAAGATTACTTAAAAATATCTTGAAAGGTAGTTTTACAAAAAAGCTCAATCAAAATCCTCAGCCAATAAACAAAAAAAAACTTGTTTTTGAGAGTTTGATAAACATTTTTCATATACAGTTTGACTTCTAATAAAATTGTTTTAATTATATATTTTTTAACTATAAAAAGTGAGTACTGTCCCCTGTCCCTACCATTACGAGACGAGTAAATAGTTTGTTTTAACAAAGGTCTATGATTTAATAAACGTGCAACAATGCACAATAGGTATCTGGGCTAAATATGCAAATCTGTTTTGCAGGTGGGATTTGAACAACACTAGCTATTGTTATAGCGACTTAAGGTAGCATTCCTAAGCGACGACTCTAGCGACTCCAGTCGTACGGCTGTAGCCCATAGAAATATAAACAGTTTACAGTTCCATGCTGTAGCCGCGCGACTATGACTCACACTGCTTCGCATGTAGGAATAGCACAAAAACATAGCTCCAGTCGTCGCGGCTGATACGACTAGACTGCTCATGCAAGCAGTTTAGTCGTACGGCTCGAGCCGCCTCACTAGAGCCGCTTCCGCCGCTAAAACATGCGAAGCAGTATGAGTCATAGTCGCGCGGCTACAGCATAGACCTATAAACATGTTTATATTTCTATTGGCTACAGCCGTACGACTGGAGTCGCTAGAGTCGTCGCTTAGGAATGCTACCTTTAGCTCCTCCGGGAAACAAGGAAATAAAGAATGCATTTTAATTCAAGCTTGACATACAAAGTGAATGCATGTAATGTATGTAATTTCTTTCGTCCAACAAATTATTAATGTTGGCCTCTTTGAAATAGTCAAAGATCCTAATGACAATTTTTACCTGATTCCAATAATTATAATAAAAGTTTATTAAAATTTAGGTAACACTCAAAAATTGCAAAGTATTGAGTTTAAAATGCGTGCATAACGTAATGTGTAAATGTATTGTCGTTCTTATACTGTAGTTTTGAAGTACTTGAAAGAAAAGGTATACATTTGTTGTGTGAATAATAATTAATTTAAATAATTATTTAACGATTTTTTCATTCATATGACGTAACTTAGTCGTATCTGACCAAATTAAACTTTAAACTAATCTTTTTTGAACAAAATTGTTCAAATTGTTAAAGGCTTTACATTCATGTTTTTGTAAACGATATTTACCCACCTCTTTAAAGATTCTGTTCCTGGTAACAAAGTAAAAGTATTAGTTAGGATCTATCTTACTGTATTTAAAACTTAAATGACTTTCGTACAAAAAATAAAGGACAGCCTCCTGAAGCCTGGAAAATGGAAAACGATCATCCGAAAAAAATGTTTAACAATTAATTACTATAGTAAAACGTCACATGCGCCATCTCACACTGAAATGTAGTCATCCAAAATGATGTAAAATAATATGGAGCCTGTCCATCGTTATGAGTCAATATCACTCCACCACCACCAACCACCACCGCCGCCGCCGCCGCCGCCGCCGCCGCCGCCGCCGCGCCGGGCGAGGTCAGCAGTTCCCCCGGCGCTCGGCCAAATGTCTTCCAATTTGCGGATTCTGACATCGGCTCCCGGCTCACTTCATCCTGCAGCAGTGCTATGCTTATTATTAAATCATAGCCCACTAGTTGATTGACGTTGTTCCCTAAAACTAGAAAGATATATACATTTGTAGCATAATCAGCAGTTTGATAGAGATGTTTAAATTATGACATATAACCGCTATTGACAAGGAAATAAGTAGACTGAACTTTCTTTTTTTTACCATGTTACAACGGGGAACAAGCGGCACATTATAGTGGTCAGTGAAGCCATTACTATGTTAAGTTTTGTAATTGTATAATTGGGTTCAACCAGGTAGCCCTATTGCTTCTTACATCCTCTTGTGCTATATTGAGTTTAAAACTGTAGTAGTTTCCCTGAAAACGCTATTATTTTGATGTTCGAAGCTTTTTCAAAATAGTTTATTGCCGCAATCTTTTATTCTTTCATGACGTGAAGAAAACTTAGCCTTATAGAAAAAGTTTGAACCTTTAGTTATACCACAGTATTTACGAATTTTCCTTTACTTTTCACTGTAATTGCAATGCCCTATATCTTTAATCGTATTTATGAAGATGCTGCAGTGTAATTATCATTGTGATGCCGTTTATTGCTGTGAAATATGTGAAAAATAATTCCCCATAAAGCGGGGATTCCGTCCTTGCGAAGCAGGCCGCGGCTGAGCGTTGTTTATGGTTATGAAAGTGATTTCCATTGTCGTCCCGACGGTTTATCGCACCACAACCGTTTCTGAACCATTTATCTCGGTTAAATCTCCGATGTAACCGGGATTTATACGCTGCACGCGGTTAAGAGGGGGTCCAACTCACAAAAGGGGATTTACATGTTTAGCCTAGATATATGAGCCATGTTTATTGTTGTACATTTATGCTTAGGATGAAATACATTTCCGTAAGGATTATGGGCTTTATTTTTTTTTAAATATCATATATTTGCCTGTTAAGGAATCCTCGTTATTATTATTTTTTTTTTGTAATGGCAACCGTGTAAAATTTATTTTTTGACCAAATTGTAGAAGTCCATTTAAATTTCAACCCGGTAAAAAACACTGAAAACAAGCCTTTGCATTCCTTTGTTTCGGCTGATTAAAAGAAATTTTCATCGTTAAAAATATATTTTCTTGTAGATTAAGGTTCAATATAGGTTCCACATACATGATAAATTAGTAAAAAAAACTAAAAACCCTGTATTAGTAGGCGTACAAAAAATCTTAAAAGTCCTGTAGGCAAAATTGACTTAATTATCGATGTGACTGAGATTGTATTTTCATATTTTCAAACTTTTAAGGTACGAGAGATCTAATGTAAGTACCGTATGCAACTACATGATTACCATGCAAGTTTCAAGAAAATCGGTTGAAAAACAACAACCGAAACAGGGGAATAAAATTCCATGACTTGCCAAATAGCCCGTACGTGTAATGATTTACCAAAATACGTTTAACATATACTGCGCTACTAGCCCAAAGGTGAAGATGACTCAAAATATCGTTGTTTTTATCTTTGAAACTTTTTATCTATAAAAACACTTTTTCAGTCTTCTCTTACTTAGTTAATAAACAATGCAGTAACCCGTCGCTTAATTAGGAAACCTTACAAATTTTAACATAAACATCATCATAAGTTGCCATTTTAACATATGTTTGTTAACACGTAGAGATCAAGAGAAAACATTTTAAACTGCTATATATAGAAGAAAATCAGAAAGACAGTTAAAACATTTTTAGGGCGCAAAGTTAAATGACAATATATGAAAATAAAATATTATACTCATAAAACATTTGATACACATAATTATATTGTCAATTTAACATTATTTACGACGGAAGCTGGCCCATGTTGGGGCGTGGGTGTTTTTGGCCGCAGTTTTTGTTGTGACCACAAAACTTCGTTCTTCGTTCTTCGTCCTTCGTTGTTTTGCATGATATCGTTTGCCCATTATTCTGTATCCTTTATTATATCACAACTTATTTGAACACTATTCTATTGTGCAACGATTGCAAATCAAAGTTTACTTTATACAATTTATAAGAAATAAATACTTTGGTGTCGATTACTTGTTTAATTATAGTATTGTTAACTAATTTTAAAAGATTTTCAAAGTTACAACTGTTCATAAGATTCAGGCGGTGCCAAAGGTTGAGAAGTTAAAGTTATCAAAAACTCTGGGAACATGAATCCAGTTTACCGAAGAAAAGTTAATGCTTGAAGAGGGAATCTATCTTACTTTCCAATTTAATTTAGAAAGTCTTGTTGCACAGTTTTCTCGTTTATTTGTTTTTACTTGAAGTTTTATATTCGAAAAACCTTATGCCGTTTTTTTAATAACATTTATTTATGCTCGGTTATTCACTTATAACCTACCCCTACATAACTATTTCTTAATAAAAACATACACATTTATTAATAATATATAAAAAAAGTATGATAAAAGGAAGACCTCATAGCAGATTTCATATACTATTAGGGTCAGCCTTTTTCTTGGCCCAGACCCAAATTGACAGCAAAATGCGACAGCCTGCCTTCCTCAAACCACTTTACTGTTCTATATCGCTCTCCAAATTGTCGCCGTTTGATTTCCATATAGATTGCTGAATTAGCGTTTCGAATTGTACAAAAAAAAACTACTTATGAAATCATTCTTAAACTCGAAAGTGTTAAACTAAAATTCAGAAAATGCTTTTCCCCAAGTGTCTTCACTAAACTCTCTTAAGTAATAATGTTGTGCGATTATGATTAGAATTTCTGTGTACATTTTGAATACTGAGCAGGTTCGTAGCAGTGAAAAATTTATGTACTGTAGGATTTGCATCTTTGCTGCCCTTCCCAGAGCCGAGCCCAACCCACTTTATTCCATAATCTAAAGATTGACCAGATTGTTTTAAGGCGGGCTACGCTGTCAACTATATCACTAGCCAAGCTGTGTTATATCTTTTCTACTTTTGTTTTCATGAATTTTAAATCTAAATATTCTACATTATGCTGCTTTAAATTGACTTGTGTCTTATCCTGGCATTTTAGTATGCATTGTTAAAGTTTTATTTTCTCCTTTTTATAAGATGGTTCTCGTGTCTTTATAATGTAGTATTAACTGTAGTGATTTTCTTTTTTTAGTATTTAACGGGGGGAAAAGAAAACTTGTGATTTTATTTATGTTTCGTCGTATTCACTTTTAATAGGATCTATACAGGGTGTTTAGTAGTCAGAGTAAAAAGTGGATAGCAATCACGTTTTTACTGTTTGGCTGTTGATCGTGGTGTAAATGGCACAAAAATACTCAATTCAGGACGTTATATCCAGAAATACATTCAGGAAGACGTTTCTCTTTATAGAACTATTTATTTTATTTTATATCGTCCATCCTTACTAATATTATAAATGTGAAAGCGTGGATGTATGTTTCGCTTTTACGCAAAAACGTCTCGACGGATAATCATGATACTTTGTACACATATTCTGGGAGGAACTAGAAGTAACATAGGACACCTTTTTTACTTTTAAAGAATTTTTTTATACAAATGGTAAAAAAAAATTGTTTAAAAATCTGAAAATCGATTTTATTTTTTTATTGGTTGCTAAGAAACAAATTCGATGAAAATTTCCAATAACGAGCTAAACCATAGCCACCTGTAATACAAAGGTGGTGTATTAAAGGTAGCTATGGATAAACTTGATGGCGGGTAAGCGTGACAGCGAGTAGCGTAACGAACGAGCAAAGCCTGATGGCGGGCGAGCGTGACGTCGATAAAGCGTAGCGAACGAGCTAAACCTCACAGCAAGTATCGCGGGAGAGCCGCGGGAAAAAGCTAATATAAATATAATTTTAACAACTTTTATCAAAACTCTACTAATTGCCAATTTATATGATTTTTTGTTGAAAGGGCATAACATTTTCCATCAGGTTGACTATATAGCCAAGCCCTTATGAAGCCTAAAAAATACTTGATATAAATATTTTGATGCGGCAACGTTTTATTAGAACAAATTTTGTGATGGATGGCACAACAAGGGCAATTAAAAAATAAATTTAAAATAAGTTTTTAGAATGATTCGTCAAACGTGAGTGATTTACGCAGGGCGGGGTTCAGTGTCATCTAAATCACCGCGACAAGCCCCCACTGTGTCAGGATTCAATTGTTGGACCATTTTTTACTCAC
Source organism: Neoaliturus tenellus (assembly GCA_030545055.2). Classification (NCBI taxonomy): domain Eukaryota; kingdom Metazoa; phylum Arthropoda; class Insecta; order Hemiptera; family Cicadellidae; genus Neoaliturus; species Neoaliturus tenellus. The sequence continues at coordinate 53,482,200 of CM061532.1, forward strand.
GCAATATATAAAATTGTACTAGGGATTGCCTCCTTGTTAAAATTCAAACAACTTTTACTTGATCTGGATTGTCGGGATCCAATTAGTTAAAACAATGTGTTATAACTGAAGCATGTGTTGTTACCTTATTTGTTAGCATTTGTTATTAGAATAGCTGTCTAATGATTCATTCAATTATCCTCATTCAGTCTCAGATTAACATTGAAACTTTGAAAGCCTATAGGGCGTAGCCCCGTGGGCCGATGTGAATTAAAAAGCGATTCTGATCATATACAGCACAATACCTTTCTAAGGGTATGCGCGGATTTCTCCTAAGGTACACAAAAGCGGAGAAAAAAGAGGAAATAAACCGTGCTTGCCTATTAATATATAGATTGAAGAGTTAATTTTTGTGATTGGTAAATTGTAACGGTGAAAGAAATATGGAACTGGATAGAGTGAGATTATGATTTTATACACCAATGGTGGATTAAAATTAGTTTGAACACTAGTAATTGATGCTAGTTTTGCTTGAAAAATGAAATATTTTATGTTCACAGCGTATTTTCATTTTTAAATGAATAAAATATAGTATTCATGTTTTTCAGAATCAATAAGTTAAATCTCTCTTCAAATTTAGCCAAACAAATGTTGTCGAATTGTAAAACCCTGATTTTAGTTTTATATACATAAATGTTCAGATACAGTAATACCGCCTAAATAAAAGGCTTCTAAAGTGAACAAGGGATTCTAAGTATTTATCAAAGTAACTAAGTCACATTATTTAGTCACTGAAACTAAACTTGATATTTTGCACTCATCGAAACTGTTGCTACTAAATATATTAAAATCTAAAATTTTCGTAAATGCAATTTTCTATACATTTAAGTAGCGAAAACATTTTTCCTTGAAGATGTACATCCTATTTCAACTTTACTGTATTTAGTTATTGCTTCAAGATAAAAAAGAATCCTACATTTTTCATAAGACTCTTTGAAAAAGCAACAACGTTGAATGTTTTAAATGGACTGTGACCCAGACTGGTGCCAACAAAACAAATATTCATCGCCTAAAAGTATCCCAAAAATGTAAAAATTCGAATACGCAAATGTTAAAAAGGTGTTTAGTTTTGATTTGTGGTGACGAGAGATGGTTAGAATCAGTCAAGTGTACGGCAGAAGCAGACGCCACCCGTCACAGGCACTGTACAATAACTCAGTCAGACGTTACCGATCACTCGTCTGCAGCTGGGACCGGCTCATGATGTAACTCCCGTCGCATCGTATGTTACCTCTAAACTACCTTACTATTACAACGTTCTCAGTGTCGCTGCGTATTTATCATTTGAGTATCTTGTAAGGTTTAAGCTATACAGGAGACTGTCAGTGGTTGTCCAACTGACTTATTAAAGATAGGTTATTTAAGTTTGAACCTCGTTTTACAATACTGCGGTCTACCTATCAATTTGTGAATAAAAAAATTTAATTTCTTTCTAAAAAGAAATAAATAATTAATAAGTTGAGAGGTGTGAGATTTTTCATTTTTGGCAAATCTCTACAGCACTGTGTTAATAATAGTCGAAGTTTATTTTACCCAATACAGTGTTAGGATTCCATCAAGTAAAGTTTTTAATTATTTTTCTTTAATTTTTTTACGTTAAACAATAAATCGTATACTTCATTCTAATTTTTTTACATTATCAACGGTTATTTCATGCAGTTTTCTATGCCTAATTTCTATAGTATTTTCAGTCCATACTTGACAATCCTTAATTATTCACAACATGAATTAAAATAAAGGTTTACACTTGACCTTATAATTGAAAACAATTTTAAATACCGTATCTGTCTCGTGTTAAGAGTCATCTTCACCTTTGGGCCAGTAGCCCATTGTTGCGCAGTCGGCAATGTTAACTATACGGCTTTTAATGCAAAACATGGTTTTGCATTCCCCTGTTTCGGACGCCGTTTTTCAACCGATTTTCTTTAAACTTGGTAAGTGGTTAGTTGAATAGTTATTTTAGGTCCCTCATACCTCGAAATTTTGAAAATTTCATTAAATTTTGAAATATTACAAAGAAAAATCGAGTTACTTTGCGACGTCACAGAGAGTGATATTTGTTAAATTTTCAAAATTCCGAGGTATGAGGGACCTAATATAACTATTCAACTAAACACTTACCAAGTTTAAATAAAATCGGTTGAAAAACGGCGTCCGAAACAGGGGAATGCAAAACCATGTTTTGCATTAAAAGCCGTATAGTTATCATTGCCAACTGCGCAACAATGGGCTACTGGCCCAGGGGTGAAGATGACTCTTAATTGGGTGATAGGAAATTGATTGTTGATGTCGCCGTGCCACACGGGGGAGCCGCTACAAAACCACGTTTATCTCAGTTAAATCTCCGATATCGTGGGATTTGTAAGCTGCATTCACCGCTAAATCCTACTTTCAAAGGGGATTATATTTTCAGTGTAATGCAGCCAGTGTCTGCCATAGTTTAATATTTGATGTTTTAAAAAGTAAATCATTATAATACTGGTTATTGATTACTATATTATTATATTTTTACGAACGTAAAACCAAATCTTTTAAGGATTTTATCCAGGCTCGCATTCTGAAAAATAAGTTTTGTTCTTTCCATGTAATTTCTTGGTGAGTTTATTTGACCAAAAACTTGTTCTAAAAATATTTTATATAAAAGTCATGCTGAAGGAACTGACCTTCCACCCTGTTAAGAAACTGTGCGTCATGGACTCGAAATGTTCATGCCAAACAATGAGTGATACGTCACAGTGGCTCAAAGTGTTTAACAAAACACCCTTACTCTGTTTATCTGAAATCAGGAGCGTTTAATATGTATAAGGCGGCCATGTTTACATGATACATCAGCTAATCCATGCAAATGAATCTTCTACATGAAGCATTCTCTAAACCTCTTGTTTGGGTTTATTGACACTCTTATCCAAAAAGATTTGTGGGTCACCGTCATCAAATTAAAACCTGCGTACAACCTCTTGACACTTTCAGTAACGTTGTAAGGCATTTCGATGGAAAATTTTATGAGGTATAAAGTTTAAACTATGAAGAACTGAAGTTTCCTGAATAGTGTCATGGTTTAAGACCACTATATTCTTGTGGACAGCCCATTAAGCAATTAAATTTTTTTATTGCTAAAATTATCCCACTTTTGTCTCATTGGGAATGTGGGATGGATACAAGGACGTTGTCGTGAGCTATTTAAAACAAACAATAGTTTAAGAAATAATCGTCTACGACATGTTATAATGGAGTATTTTACAATAAATTGGTTATCAAACAAAACAACTGTCACTTAACATGTTACAATCCTGACGAATCGAAAAAATCGTTAAAGATGGTTACGAAAATTGTTCATCTAAAGTTGTGCAACATAAGCAGTGTTTTAGAATTTCAATGCTTATAAATAAGCTCAAGACATTAAGAAAATTAAAACTTCATACAATAGTGTATTATACAAATATACTTTACATATGTATAAAATTAAAATGAATACGAATATAATATTGTATTGCAATGTATAGTGTACAATATTATATCGGCATCTGTAATATTTGTTTTCAAATGTAGGTAATCATAATTTAAATAATATATATTTTTCAAAAGTTTATTACAGAAATCCAAATGGTTGGTTTACTAATTTCATCCCTTTTCTAAAAAAATGGACAGTACAGCTTTCAAAGTTTAATGATACGAGACGATTTTCTATTATTTCCCGCAAAATAGTTATAGTTCAATGCTATACATTGAATTGTGCAACTAATTGAATTGTATACACAAAACTGTTTGGTTGTGGCAAAACCAATATGAAAAAAATATTCAAGGGAGTTGTACTCATCCGTGGTCTGACCTTGATTTTCTGGTACATATTTTAAGCTGTTCAGTCTTCCACCTTTTGACCAAAACACAAGTGCGTGCAGCGCCACGGCACGCGACCCCATTCCACGCAATACAGCACTGTATCTCAACTCCGCTCTCCTTCCCCAACCACTGCCCGCACTGAAATATAAAATCCGATACTAAGCTTTGGCAAATCAAGTAAACAGACCATTTCTACGTAATAATAAGCAAATAACTTTTTAAATGTTTTTTGTGTCATACTAATTGAAACATTCTATGTATCTTAAGTATGTAAATAAGTTGAAGCATATTTTTAAGTCTATAAAATCCAATTTATAGTATATTAACTATGTTAGTTTTGTCGCTAAAGATTTTTGTGCTAACTCGTAGATATTTAGATTCCAAATACATAAACCACATATTGCACACATTCAGTATAATATCGCACAGTTTCTGTGATAACGCTTACGCAGTAAAATATTATTTCCACCAATCACTTCTTGGAAAATTAAATTTTACTCTAACATTCAACATTGAACTCATAGGACCTAACGTTAAATACCATTATAATAAATAATGAAATGCATTATTTTTTCAATTCGCCTTGATCTGTGCCTATTTCGTATAAGAAATCCATACAATCTTGATTTTTTATGGAGTAATTTCTTTTAAGCAAGCCGAAAGGCATTCTGTAAAATCCAATCTTTAATCTACTTTACGTGTGAAATGTCAACAATTAAATGCGAGTGAAGTGATAATACAGTTTTTATAGCAGGGGGGGGGGGATTAAAAGAACTTTAGTAGATGGCTGTTTTAATTCGTTTTATAGTTAAACGTCACAACTGTTTTCCACCGAGTCAAGCTCAACCCCCGGTGACGCAGCGCAGTTTTTGCCCCCGTGTTTCATCTGCAGTGGTTGTTCCAAGGCGTGGCTAGTCCGTCCACTAAATTACTCCACTAGGATGTTTGCCTTCTTCCCCCGAGTGGGCTACATTGAAATAAAGAGTATTTACGTCTAATGAATTCTACCGCTGTTTGGTGTCTTTAAATACTACGATGATGTAAAAATTAATTACCAACACAATTCTATTCCCTTTCCAATTATCCCTTTGTATTTTTTTAATTTGAGGATTGAAAAGGATACGCGTTCAACACTGTTCAATTTATTAGGGTCTGCATATGAGCATTTTTCTGATTTGTTATAATCTTTGTGATCCTGAAAAATCACATGTGTTAACCAATTTTTTATAAATAATTAGAATGTTAATACTTAAAAATTATTGATTTAATAAAGTTTTTATAGGGATATTGAATAAATATATTTACTAATTTAAAATAATAAAAAATACGGCCATGGCTGAATAGAAATGCGACTAACGATTTTGTACGGAGTAACCAATAAATTAAGTAATTTAAAAGATGAATAATTTGTATATGTCTAAACGAATGAAAGAACACTGACAGATTTGACCTTCACAAATATACTTTTGCAAACGTACAGAATGCCGTTGTAAAAACATTTTTATTTTCTTTGCATTTTATTAATTTTTGAATCCCTACAGTAATGCTTTATAGTATAAGTAGATAGCCCATTTACGTTAAGATTGGTAGCCAATGGAATAAGGACTGTTATTTGAAGGGCGAGAACCTACCTTTGAGTTACGTCAAAGGTTTCGCCCCGAGTCTGTGTATTCAACTCCGTCTATTGACAAACGGTTACGATTTCAAGACGGGGAATAACGTATGACCAATCAAAAGGTAATTGTCAAAGGTAAAATTTCATTGCGAATATACTTTTTCTTTCCAGAATTGAAACTTAATCGTGCCTTAACTATTTTAGTTTTAAACTCCATGATTTAAATTATTTTATACAGCTGTTGGTTTGGGTTTGATACTAATTTTTTTACATACAAAATGGCCCATTATATAACTGTCTGTCCGAATGTCTCCTTCAGTCTATTGTGTAACATCCACATACGCGTCTCGGTCCCACGGTGACGGCCATGCCGGGGCGGATACTCAGCTATTATATGAGTGGTTCATTTAAAGGGCGGACTCACACGCGAACCCGCGTTCCACAGCCATTCAATGAAAAGGGAAATTAATTATCATACTACTATTCACACGAATACTAAGACCTCGTTTTATTGCCAATTATTATTATCTATGTCCTATGTTAAAGACAAGTCAAAATATAAAAGATGGAATAATGACCAAAATGTTGCAGTATTTACATTTTTATAATTCTAATAGAATTTTTTTGTATTATACTGTAAATATTGAGAACAAAACAGAAAAGTCCTACCTAATACAAAAATGTTCATTTTCAATTTCTTTTGATTTGATTTAACCCAATGAAAACGTTCTATCAAGATTGCGTGTATTACAGTGCACTTAGTTGTGTATAGCTAGATGAAAAACCTGCTCAACCAAGTAGGTAAGAAGCATTTCAGGATATGAATATGAATGTAGGATAAGTGTGGAATGGATGTGATGCCTTTGTGTAGCTTTGTAACCGCCTAAGATCAACTGGTTCTTTAAACAGCGTTATTAATTAATAGCCAAACCACCAATGGCAGCTGATTCCAGTTTCAAACCATTAAAAAATACTAACATTTCACAGGATCGAACCGGCAACCTTCAGATTCAAATGCGAGCAATATAACCACTCAGCTACCAAGCCTACAGCGTAATAGGATATATGTAGTAATATATATGTAGGATATATGTGTAATATATGTAGCAGCTAAGCGGGCTAGTTAGTCCATGTATATGAATATGATGAATACTTTTCACACACGTAGCTTGTATTTACAACAAATAAACTTGTTTTTTTTTTAATAAACAAGTACATTTGGTATTGCGTATAGTTTCTGCCATCAATTATATAAATTCAAAAACTCGTATTTCCTAAACTTTATACATATTAATATTTTACACTGTCTCTATATTTATATTGATTGATAAGTACACACCAGGACTGCAGAGAATATGCACAATACCTGGTGGGTCCCGATGCAGCTTAATATTTCGCAGCGCATCCCAGAGCCATAACAATGCTAAAGAGTGACGTCACGGCGCGGGCGGGCGGCTGGTCGGTGCCAAATGCCAGACCAGTGACGTCTGTGATGCGGCCTCGCCAGGCCCGATGTAAACACCCATGCTACACTCCTTGGTTATGTGTGGCTAGTGTCTTTCCTAGTGGTTTCCTAGTGCGACGGACACTTTTTTAAAGGTAATAGGCGTAATAATAATATTTTCATTATTGGGACAGAATTTGCAGCAGCATTACAATTGACAATGTATCTTAATTTTACTTAAAATGAATGCATTCTTAGGCCTTTGTATCTTTGTTCTTATTATTTGAAAGTCTCCTTTTTTCTTATTTGTACCATATAATACTCTTTTAATTAAATTTCGAATTAAAAAAATGATCTCCATAAATAACTTTAATTTATTCGTCAAAATAATCTTAAACATTTGAAATGGGTTTTCAATCTTTTAAGATTTTAAACTTGATTTAAAGCTTTATAAATAGTTGAAAAATAAATGTTTTAATCAAGCCTAATTGGTCTGACAACCTATTTAGTATTTTTCTGCCATTATAAAATAGGCCTAATGACGTTTGTCCTATGATCTATGATTCTGTGTTGCGTTTGTTATACTCCATGGTAACTTAAGGTATGATTAATTTTTTGAGTTAATTGCATTTTCCATTAAAATCAGTAGTCAAAACTGAACGTTTTTTTACGAAACTCAAGCAAGTCACTCTCTATACAATAAATGCAAAGTCTTCAGAAAAATGTAGTTAAAGTTTTTGTGAACATTCTCTGACAACAATTTCGATGTTTTGTAATAAATTGTAAATTGAATTATGTCTTATATATTTCAAAATGCAATTAAACTGGGTAATTTATTGTGTATGTCAAAGATACCATAATTTCCATTTATATTTTGAGCTTGTTCATTTCACTTCTTGATTGAAAAATCATAAAATTCAAAGGCAGCACTGTAGTTGTGATTAGTATCACATCAAGTGAACGGATTATGTCCAGTATTTGCAAATCAGTTTTCCGGCGCTGCTCTCGTCATGTTTGTCGGGGACTTGGCACGGCCAATGTTTGACATGTTGGTTCGGCTCAGCCAATGTTTGGTGCCAACCGCCAACATCTGGCTGGATCAATGAGGAAAACCATCTGTCGGAATTCCTACTGGCGTTAACTCAAACATGGATGAAAAACAATATATTTTGCAAACAGCACTACGATTATTTAAACTGATATTCTAGAATGCTGCTCTGTGTTTCATAGATTACTTTTGTACTCATAACTTAATACTGGGGTTGAAATAATAAAACGTCTTCCAACACTACTCGATACATACACTTACTAGTCACACTGGTTATCATCAGGCCTGATGACTGGTGTTACCAGCGGAGTTTCTCAGGGACCTAAAACAGCGTCAACGCGTATAATGCCAATCAAGAAGTCATTTAAATTAATACATATATTTTAATTTTTACATCAATAAAATTTTGCTGCTCATTACGGCCAGTCTGAAAGCAGGGTTCGTTAGACTAACGGTAGCAAAATTTCCACGATTTCAATTTGTAGCTTCATTTTCAGTTGTTTTATCCGAATCACTCATCTGAATATGAAAAAAGAATAACCTGCAGTGTGCAGAGTTACCACAGAATAACTTGGTGGGCTGCAGGTATTCAACCTTGTAATATTAATTTATAGGTTTATAGGTTGTTGAAAAATAAATGTTTTAATTAATTGGTCTGGCAACCTGTGAAGAATTTTCCGTTTCTCTTCCTATGTTCTATGTTATTCCGTTTGTGATTAAATATGATTCTCTTTAGATATGATTAATTTTGAGTTAACTGCACTTATAAAAGCAATTGTAAAAAAATGTACGTTGTTTTTTCTTTTAACAAAATTAAAGCAAATCACCCTCTACAGTAAATGCAAAGTCATCAGAAAATTCAGTTAAAATTTTGTTTAAAAGTCTCTGACAATAATTTCAACTCGTTGTAATAAACCGTAAATTGAGTAATGTCTTTTATTTTTCAAAATGTAACCAAACTGGGTAATTTACTGTGTCTATAAAAGATACCATCATTTAAATTGTTTATATTTTGAGCTTGTTCATTTCACTTCTTGATTGAAAAACCATAAAATTCAAAGGCAGCACTGTAGTTGTGATTAGATTAGTATCACATCAAGTGAACGGATTATGTCCAGTATTTGCAAATCAGTTTTCCGGCGCTGCTCTCGTCATGTTTGTCGGGGACTTGGCACGGCCAATGTTTGACATGTTGGTTTGGCTCAGCCAATGTTTGGTGCCAACCGCCAACATCTGGCTGGATCAATGAGGAAAACCATCTGTCGGAATTCCTACTGGCGTTAACTCAAACATGGATGAAAAACAATATATTTTGCAAACAGCACTACGATTATTTAAACTGATATTCTAGAATGCTGCTCTGTGTTTCATAGATTACTTTTATACTCATAACTTAATACTGGGGTTGAAATAATAAAACGTCTTCCAACACTACTCGATACATACACTTACTAGTCACACTGGTTATCATCAGGCCTGATGACTGGTGTCACAGTACCAGCGGAGTTTCTCTGTGACCTAAGTAACAGCGCCAACGCGTATAATGCTAATCAAGAAGTTATTTAACTTAATACATATATTTTAATTTTTACATCAATGAAATTTTGCTGCTCATTTCGGCCAGTCTGAAAGCAGGGTTCGTTAGACTAACGGTAGCAAAATTTCTACGATTTTAATTTGTCGCTTCATTTTTATTTGTCTTATCGGAATCTCTCATCCGAATATGAAAAAATAAACACCTGCAGTGTGCCGAGTTACCACAGAATCACTTGGTAGGCTGCAGGTATTCAATCTTGTAATATTAATTTATAGGTTTAGCAGTCCTGTCTATGGAGAATGTCGGCCTTAGTCCGTAACAAGAATACAAGAACGCGCCACAATCATACTACAATCATCTCTCATTTACGTTCATACTTGGTATTTCAGTAAAGGTATTAAAGTCTTTTACTGTCTGTAAGATCCGGTAATATCAGCATTATATTATAAAAATAACCCGAAAAATTTAATTTATTCTAGAGTTGTAACACTCACTGAATTGGTATGAACATTAGGATTTGAAGATGTATACTGGATGATTTATATGAGTGTGCCAGCTGTTTTATTTGCCTCTAAACCATAACAAGAATCGGAAAATGTTAAAAGAAAACTGACTTTTTTTTTTAGAATTACTTTACCCGACATTTAAATATACACCCATAATTTTTATGTTGTTTTTGTATTGTTTACTATTATAAGACCTTTTTTTACACTGTATATGCAATTCATATTATTCATTGTAAGTGTAATGCTCCTCCGAGAGCTTAATTTTTAAGTTTGGTCTGCTAGAAAACTACTGTTTGTAAATATTTCGTAAAACCATTTTAATTTAAATATACCCTGGTATTAAGCTAAAGCAATTTCACCTTGTTAGTGCGTGATATACAGTTTATAAATAAATGTTTATAAATTGCTTGAACGATCAATAGATTAGTATACGGTGAACTTTTTAACTTCAAGTTTAATCAAAATAGAAGTTAAATGGTGCATCAGGCTGAACAGTGAAATAGGCTGTGTTTCCAGAGTGGAAGGGAACGTCCCAGAACGAGAGGATGACCTGGAAGCGGAGGTTGGCGGGGCGAAGTGTTGTTTTATGTATCAGTCATATTACCATACATCTGCCGATGTATCATGCATACATGGCCGCCGCCATACATAATATATATCGCCCTGTCTGCGGCCGTAACGAGGGTGGTCGAATATCTTACGTTACCGGTACTTGAGATGCTCGAGGGTGTATCGGGGTACTCACAATTTTATGTACTTTTCATATTTCAAACGTGAATCATTTCTGTTTTTCATCTAAGACATGACGAAAGACTAGGCCCACTTGTTACATTTCCCAACTTACTTTACTTTTATTTTTAGGAGTATTAATTAAAAAATGGATGATTTGGATCATTGTGTTTTACATATATTTTTAAAATAGTACCGGGGGTGAGCGAAATTTGCTCGGTAAACTTGCAAAACTTTTAAGACGAGCTCGTTCGCTCCGCCCACTCGCAACTAGATACTGTAGCTGCACTTTGGTATAGGCTATATTTTTGGTACCACAGTTAGAACATGTGACATTTTGGTTTATTTATAAATATACTAGCTGTTGCCCGTCACGGCTTCGCCCGTGATTGAATTTATTTTAGAGGTAATACAATCGTTTTGAAGAGCAACGAAATCTACTTCCTTATGAATGACATTGGAACAATGAAGTAGTGTGAGTGGAGCTCTGAAGGAATTTCGCAAAACCTGTTCTTAGAGAGAAAAGGTTTCTTAAATAGAAAAGGCCCTAACCTATGAGCAAATAGGAACGACCATGTCAAATTTCAACCCCGTAGGCTCTACAGTCATATTGAAGACATGTGGGTCTGAGCCCTAAAGAACATTAAACAGTACTTTTGCAAAACTGTGTCTTAGTGAACACCTATTAGCAAACCGGAACCATTACGTTAAATTTCAACCCGTAGGATCTATAGTAGATTTGAGAATTTGTGGGGAGGAGCCCTAAAAAAAAATTTGCAAAATTGTTTCTTATTGATCACCTATGAACAAAAAGAAACGTCCATGTCAAATTTAAAACACGTTGGCCCTTGATTAATTTTGAAGTCAGGTGAGGTGGAGCCCTACAAAAAGGAAGAACTATAAAAACTATATTTATAAAACCATTTCGTAGTGAGCACCTGTTAGCAAAACGGAACATCCACGTTAAATTTATACCCCCTAGAATCCATGGTAATCTTGAGGTTCTATGGGGTGGAGCCCTAAACGAAATTTTTCAAAATTATTTCTTAGTAAGTAACTATGAGCAAAGAGGAACGTCCGATTCAAATTTAAACCCCGGAAGCCCAACAGTAATTTTGAAGTCCTGTGGGGCGGAGCCCTAAAGAACTTGGAAAACTGTATTTGAAAAACTGTTTCTTAGTGAGCGAGCACCCGTGAGCAAAGAGAAACGTCCATGTTAAATATCGACCCCGGAGGCCCAAAAGTAATTTTGAAGTCCTGTGGGGCGGAGCCCTAAAGAACTTCGAAAACTGTGTTTGCAAAACCGTTTTCTTAGCACCCATGAGCAAAGAGAAACGTCCATGTCAAATTCGACCCCGGAGGCCCTAAAGTAATTCTGAAGTCCTGTGGGGCGGAGCCCTAAAAGGGATGTTTAAAGCACTTTTTTGAGCACCCAAGAAAAAAGAGATCACTCCAAATTTCAACCGTGCAGGTTTCCTAATTCGTATTTAAAATTGGCCATGCGGATAGCGTTATATTAAAATTTTGAAGGCCTGTGGGGCGGAGCCCTGAAGGAATCTATACTTATTTAATACGCTAAAGGATTTTTTGTCTTGAGAACTCCTCCTACAATTTTCAACCGATTTCCAAGTTTTTGGTGTCGTTGGATAGGGCTTGGTCTGTAGTTGTTTCCGCCAAAAACTGATGAGAATCTGACAGAAAATAAAGGCGTTATCCACCATTGAAACCTAAAAATTTCCCATTTAAATAACATTGGGATTGAATCAAGCATTTTAAACATCTGTTGATAATCATCTGTAAATGCGTGTAGTTTTGGTGATTGCAGATATTCAAAATACTGGATTGGTCGGACGTCAATGATTTAGAGATAAAAGTAACATTTGTATTGTATTAAAATAAATTGCTCGATTTCGAGCAACACGTTTATTAGTTTTGTTAAATCATTTCATAGTGAGCACCTAAGAGGCAAGACGAATGTGTGTTTAATGTTACAAGTAAATACGTTTGGTAGTTCCTGAGATTTCATGATGTCAGTAATCACTCCCCGTCATGTTTAGCTTGGTCGCTAAGCTCACTCGCCGCAACTATCCTCTAGTTTCTTATTGCCAATCTCCCCTCAATAATTTGAATCAGAACAGCTGTTTACAAAATTAATATTCCTTAATGTAATCATATGTTCCAATACAAAAATGTTGCTTCCATAAGAATAACATGGTAACTTTGAAGACGTGTGGGGCGGAGCCCTGAAGGAATTTTCAAAAACCGTTTCTTAGTGGATGCCTACACCCTAAAAGGAACGTCCATACACAATTTCAAGGTTCTAGGTCTAGTGGTTTAGGCTGTGCGTTGATACGTGAGTCAGTGGTATTTGACAAATATATAGTAGACGAGGTGGCCCATGCGCAAATTGCGCATTTTATGATTATGTATGAGTGAAACTCACCTACAGTACATGAATGTTGTTTATGAAGTGACAGAGATCTATTTTTGTTTACTATCTGGCTTTTAAAATTCATTTGAAGGTAATCAGCTGTTAAATTACAATTCACATTAAAGAACTTGCAATAAAAGTTGGTCATCATTTTAAAGCGCCCTCTAGAAATAAATCAAAGGCGAGGGGGCGAAGCCCGAAACGATATGACCTTTTTAATTACGATTCGTCACTGCGCTATATCCTAAACTTTAAAATGACACCTCAATTTAAAAACCAGTTTGGTAGGTCGAGAGAAAAAGGGCCGTAACAGACGAAACCCTTATAGAAATAAGAAGATAGATTTTATAAAACAGCTGATTTTGATTTAATTTCATAAGATACAGAAATGCCTATGAAAACAACATGAAAGATTTTAAAGTCATGTTGGACGGGGAAAGATTTTTCCATGCAAACAGTGTTTGATACAGAATGAATTTTGGTATAATAATGAATGAAATAACATTCATTGTTATTTTTAACACTCATTCAAGTCAATAAATCACCACGCTGATGCAATGAATTGTAATTCGCGCGAATCACGCAATAACCAGTTATTTTTTATACACAAATGTAATGAGCCGTTCATTTTGTTTTAATAAAAAAATGTTCATAAATACTAGAAACCCTACAAAATCAACCATAATCTATTACGGTACCTCTCGTTAAAATTTAAAAAATAGTCCATCTCTATTTATAATTACACTTCACCAATTTTTGAACGTTATTTTGTCAACATTGTTCTTCCTTTAGTGTTCTCCCGCTGTCGGCAAGAAGCCAGATGCAGTGAGAGGCCGTCCCCAATGTATCAGCTGGTATCGACCGCTCCCTGTCAGTGTCACTATCAGCTGATCGGTGACGTCACACCTCGTGCCCGCCCGCCATAATCCTGCTAACTGATAAATGTTGCTAAATACATACCGCGACGATGGGCGATAACTTAGGTGATAGCAATAGATATTTTAGTATATCGCAGTTGATATGGTCCTTCGCGCGTTCGTTGGAAATTTTAGCCTTTTAAAATACAGTCTATAACCCACATTTATTACGTAAAATACATAGGTGAAGAGATCTTTTATAAACATCTTGTAATTTCAAGTTTTGAAAATAACATACGCTTTTTTAAATTGTGTAGAACATAACACAATAAAATTATGTACATCACTATTTCCTATGTATATACATGTTATAGGGCTATGTAGAAACCTCCTAAGATCCACCTTCATGTTCTAGTATACTCTTTAATAACATTCACATTAAAATTATTCAACTTGTAAATAGTTTACAACCGTCAACAGTAGATCTAAGCCTACTTTTTTCAGAAGCAGAATTTAATGTTTACGTGTTCGATAATTCTTGAAGACGTTTAATAACTATCAATCAAAAACTGCCTCTAAATGTATGTATAGTTTCAGCGGTTTAACTCGTTCGAGTTTTCAACGTTTTCAGGTAAAAAAATGCTGTTTTTTCAAAATTGTTGAGAATTATACTTTATACCTAATATTCCGTTTTTATCCTTGAATTTATAATATACAGCAATTGATTGGTTTGGAATTTGTAACGTATTTAGTCGCTAATCGAATTGTTTGTCTATCGCTCGTCAAGGAAAATGCGTTCGACCCAGTTCTCACATATATCATTACTAATCACACATTATATCATCTCACATGATGATTTTCATGGTAATCTCACATTATATCATTCCAATCAATTGATTGTGTTATTGTTGATTGGCTATTGTAGTACCTACTCAGCAAGCCGTGTAGTGAATGCATTACCAAAGGTTGGTTCTAATTAATATATTTTGATTATATTAGGTTAAGTGTTTAGTCAAATGTTATTTAAATAGAGTTGTTTGCAATAAAAAAAAATCGCGAGAAATTGCGTTTTGTGCAAAATTTCCCGATGGGTTCCTGCTTGTAAGCTTGTCTTACGTCACTTGAGACACAGAAGCTTAGGAACCGATAACTCAACAAGTTTCCCGGTCTTCCCCAACGTATATTCACCATCAGATTTCGAGGTTGTTGAGTTGTTGATCAAATCGTTATAAGCCTTGACCAAAGTTAGCATCGCGAGGAGTCATATTATATTAATCCTTAATAATGTTGACGAGTTTCAATAATCACTCTGCCAAATAGTATACAATGAGGATGAAAGGTTTCACACGGGTTTATTATGTGTCGTTCTACGCCTAAGGCATTTTATAACTTTTTGAAGATGTGACGATTACAGTTAAAGCTATAACACACCATTTTAAACCTTTAAATGTCGACTTTTTGAAGGCACCATCAGTTTTCTGTAATGTCAGGGGTCGGCCTTATTGTGAACAGAAAATATTATATGTAGGCCTAAGAATGAGCTGACACGTAATTAAAATTAAAATTCTTCCATAGCAGAGTACGGTGGCGCAAACCAGATCTCAAATTATGTCTGAGACGGAATTTACAGTAAACCAAACTTAAAAAAAAGAATGAACAAATTTTTATGATACAATAACAAGTCGAGAAGCTGGCTTTTGATGCAACACATTGCTCCAAATTCCAAGACACTTGAAATCACTTATGATGTGATAAAGCCTAATTAAGTTTTTCTTTGCTTCCAAGGGTCGTCACTTACAGAATTCCTAGTCGAAACTTCATGCTTACATATAAGATTTTTGTCTGACTCTTTGTGGACCGTCCCCCTAGCATAACAGAAAACTGATGGTGCCTTCAAAAAGCAGATCCTCAAATTAAATGATGTATCAAATTTTATTGTTTTAACAGTGATCATTAAGAAATTCTTAAGACTGTGGGGGATTTATTTCTACTTTCCGTATAACCAAGCCTGAAGAGAATATTGCATCCACTGCCCCCAACGGTGGAGCAGGAAAGTCGACAGTATGTTGAAGAATTGGCTAATTAAACGTTCACAGCAGGTGCCCCATTGTATCGTTCTATTGTGCTCTGTACAAAGACGTCAATAACAGCCTATCGGGTCGCTCTGCAAACAGCGATCATTGTGGAGGGTTACAGATGACGTTTGAAAAGTTTTAAATATGATCTGTTAAAAGTTTGTTTAGTACATAGTGTTCTCATTTTCATCGGGATTTTTGAACCCACTTTTTCCATTGACCACTTTTTCAACAGATCATGATTGATTTATAACAACAGACATGAGAAACGTTTATTCTATTAATTGGTTGAAAATTGTCTTCCTAACGAAAATTTTTCCACCGCGAATTCCGACCGGAGCTTTCATGTCCATTTTGGAGTCCCATGACCATAACTCAATAAATTTATGAGGTTTGCTGATAAACACTGATGAGGTAAGGAGTTTTAGGATTTTGTTCGTTGAGGAATCTAGTTTAAAATCATAATTATGTTTATTTGCTGTTAATTTATTTTCTCCACGAACAATTCAAATTGATTTGCATATAGGGTTTGCATAGCATTAACAATTTGAAAATATTTCCCTATCATAGAACTTGATAATGTAACATGTCGCCACAATAATTTTATCAAAATGATTATTTAATAAGATGGGTATGGTGTGTTTTTTTCTGTAGAAAATTTGTAAATAGTCTATGAAAAGTTTTTGTCTAGTATTTTTCTTATACATTTACGATTAATTGCTCAAATATGCAACAACTCTGTCCAGTAATTGGTTACAAAATATCATAGGCAACCATCACGAGACAACTAATTTGCTTTCTTTAAGTGAAGTTAGGTCTTTGATGCTTCAACGTTAAATAACACCGTGGAATGACTTCCTATAGTGTAACTGCTCGTCTGAGGCAACTCCGATGACCTTCGGTTTCCCGGGAAATGTCCGCGAATAGAGGCAATTATCAATGCAAATTCCACTCAATTAGCCTCACAAATCTCGTTTTATGGTGTAAAAGTAAAGACGCTACGGTCAAGTGTGCGTGGTTCTTGCTTATTGCTCAATGGAATTCTTAGACAACGTAATGTGTTTGGTAATTTTATCAAAGTTGTCAGAATAAAGTACAGTATTACATGACATTGTTTTAAATCGTACAACGTATCTTTCAACAGCAGGTTAAATGTTTTTAATTGCATTGTAGTGATGATAATTTTGTTTTGTACAGGTAATTTCCGTGCTGAAATTCATCTCTCATAGGTAAAGTAACTGGTTTATTATTTACTTTTAAGATTTTACAAATTTAAGGAAAATTGTACTGAATTCAAAATGGAATTTCAAACATGTTTACGAGGTATATAACATCAATAGTAAATGAGTGCACAGTACTAATCTTATCTTATCTTATCTTATACTCTAAAACAAGCTCCGTTTGTACGGGCAAACTTTTTTTCGCTCCAAGGATTTTTTATTTTTTGGTTGATTATGGGAGTTTTGGCCACCAGGAATCGATTGGCGTTGGTCCCATAGCTGGGAAAATCTGGTTTTCGCGCTAGAGCCCTTCAAAGTTCCCATGTTATCCTTATGGAGGTTTTTAAATTAACAAAAATCAGCTGATAACTGTAGATAAAACCAATGTGTTATATCTTTAAAGGAAAATTATATCAAATAAGTGCAGCACCCCTCGGCCTGGCGAGTGAGCGAATCGAACGAGCTCATCTTAAAAATTAAGAGGGCGAGTGAGCGGAGCGAGCAAGCTTTGTGTGAGAACGAAAGTAATAATTTTACCGAGCTTAAGCTAAGTCCCCCTGGTACTATCAAATTAAAATAAAGATAATTTTTATCAGTTTAGAATTCAATTCTGGGAGGTCAACTAGATTAGCAGCTTAATTAACGTCATATAAACAATTTACTTGTTACAGCTTTCCACTCAGAACAATATTTGAAACATGACTTCGTTTGACAAAAGATGTTAATTGTTCTTATAAATCATATATCATCACCACACATTAAAAAGTGTAAAATTATTTGACTGATTCTTGGGAATCGATGTAGAAGTAGCATCACAACTCAGTTTTATTGCATTTTGCGGTTAATGGGAAAAGTGTATTTTTAAACAAAGATAATCAGATTAGTGGTTTCATTTTTCTAGAAAATTTAAAAGCGGTTTAATAAAGACGCTTACGTCGAAAGGAAATGTATTTTTATTGCATTCACATCAAATAAAAAACAGTTGAGTAGGCCTACTTCAGAAATTCCAATTACCCGTTCTCAAAAGACTTTTTGATCCATTCTTTTTCTTTGTTTGAGACTTGTATTCATTACCTATAGTTTCGTAGGGTTTGAACAGGTTTTTGCAGCTGAACGGTTGTTATCCCTTCAATATCTCTTTTCACCTATGAAATCGGGCTTAATTTGTTGTCAACAAACTAATGAAGTAATTGGATTGTTTTAAAGTTGTAAAACATGTTTTTTTATGGAACGTTATTGTAATGTGGTGTAACTATGTGTTAACTCGATATATTTTAATCGTTTTGTTTAAAAATATAGTTTACAGGACTATTATAAAACTCGTTATGTAGGCATATTGTAATTTTTAATAAAGTTTTTATTTTACTTAATCATTAAAAAATGTTAGGCCTAAGTAAAAACAATAATTTAAAATTGCAAAAAAATAAATCAATTCAAGGTATTTCTTTGCGATTACCTTAAGATTACATTAAGATAGGATGGAGAACTACCACTCCACTATTTCCACTATTTGCGGGAAAAACTACACGTTATTTCTACGTTCATATTTGAAATTATTTGTGCGTCCGCCTGGGAACATTGTTACATCACTGATCTGATTAGTTACAAGTCTTATTTGCCAATTACATAGTAACTAAACAGAATTAATGCCAACAAATTGGCATTAATACCTTCCATATTTACCATGATAAATCGCATTGGAGCGAGTTTGGATGCATGCCAGGAGGAAAGCAATTTTTAGTTAATCCTCCGCCTATTCAAAGTATGCATGGTAAATATTGCTAATTTATTTTTATAAACATACTAAGAATCGTGATGCACCCTATTTATATCATAATTTAATGTTCTTCCACAAACATATCAAGAATTGGCACTTTTTAAAATGCCGCGAAACCGCGTTCCTACTGAGTGATAAGTTTTGTTTACAATGTCATGAAAACTTACCTAGTCTTCCTAAGTTGCGGGACAGGTACAGTATTGTTTGACGGCGCGGCGGCGGCGGTGGAGTAGTGACAAGCACCTGACTGTTATCTGTTGTCGCTATCAGTGTCACTCATCCGCCGCGCCGAGTGAGTGCACCGCCACAATCGTGTCTTACCTTGTGTTAATTAGTGTTTGCCAGTCCCTCAGTGAATTCGCGGGCAACAACTTCCGGCAAGATACTCCTTGGTGATTTACAGGTGAGGGGGATTAAAATTTTTTCCTGTCTACATACAAGTCGTAAAAACTAGGAGAAATTTTTAATTCGAATTTGTAAAAGACGATATTTAAGTCATAATTATTTTTTGCAAAGCTTAATATCCCCTTAATATCCCTTAATGCTGCCCTGTTCAGTGTTATTAATATTCTTGATAATCTTGAAAGATATTTGCCAACAAGTATTGGAAAATTTGTATGAAATGTCGATGAAACCCTGTTAGTCCAGCACCTAAAGGGGGTTGAGTATGCACGGAAAGTGTAACGCATTTTGATTTTTGATTGTTGTTGGGGGCACATTGGAGATGACAAAAACCGATGTTGTCGCCCTCCCAGCAGGTGCACAACTTGGGGGGAGGGGGGCAAACATGGCGGGGGGCGCTATGCGTTAAAACTCAGATATCTCGGAAACAGTAAAAGATAGAACATCAGTTAAAACGTCGTTTTAATGTAAAAAATGTGGTCAACAATAAAGGTCATTAGGTCCGAAGTCGTATCTTGACTAATAAACGAGTTATAAAATAAAACATGGAATTATGACATATTTAGATATCTTTTTTTACAAAATGCGAATTAATTTGTGAGTGTTGTTACGAAAAGTAAGCAAATATTTTTGCTGATCATTGTACTATGGACTGCTGGGATGCCGAAAACGTAAGTCGCCACTTTATAAGGTGGTCGACAACTTTGGGGGAGGGGGACAAAGATGGCGGAACGCGCTATGGGCGCTACGCGTTAAAACGGCTGTATCTCGATAACAATACGAGATAAATCATTGGTAAAAACGTCGTTTTTATCACAAAAATATGCCCAACAAAAAAGGTTATTAGGTACATAGTCGTATCTTCAATAATAAAAAAGTTATAAAAAATATGTTTCAAAAGATCAATATCATACAGCAATCTTTTTACGAAAATTCCAAAAATGTTTGCTGGATATTAGTTTGATTTAACAATGACTTGAACAAATTTTAGTTTGGTGCATTTCCATTAAAAGTAAAATATTACATAAACATGGGTTTTAATACGTAAAACTGAGAGCATCCACTCCGCCCAATACTCGGTGTTGCACTGTAACGGAATATAAAACCACTATAAATAAACTTTTAATTAAAATATAATAGGTTGAAAAAATGTTATTAGGAAAAAACTAGTATTTGCTATATAATTTGAGTAATTTAACATTTGTTTTTAATTTATTTAATTTGAACAAAATAATTTTAATTATTAATAATCAAAACCTTCAAACAACAATTCGTATTGTGTGTTATTGGGGTTTTTGTGTTTTATACACTGTATCCGCATCACATAGCATTGATTTGAAAATATTACAAGATTATTCGAGGTTTACTAGGTATACTAGGTTAGCCCTACTATACTGCATACTAGCATTGACTATGAATACACAAGTGTGTTGACCACATTTTTTACATTAAAACGACGTTTTAACCGATGTTCTATCTTTTACTGTTTCCGAGATATCTGCGTTTTAACGCATAGCGCCCCCCGCCATGTTTGCCCCCCTCCCCCCAAGTTGTGCACCTGCTGGGAGGGCGACAACATCGGTTTTTGTCATCTCCAATGTGCCCCCAACAACAATCAAAAGTCAAAATGAGTTACACTTTCCGTGCATACTCAACCCCCTTTAGGTGCTGGACTATGTAACATTCACGGAGAGTACACAGTGCTATTATCTGTGCATGCTGACCAGAAGCTCCAGAACGTGTAACATCGAGGCAATATCGAGATATATTTATTCAAATTGAATAAAAATTTTGTCAAATCATTCGCAAACCTGGTTTTTAAATTACATTTGAGAACATACTTAAATCTGGGTATTAAGTTATTAACCACTAACCGGTTCATTATCTTTTACTGTTCAAATGAAGAAACTATTTTATTATTTCTTTTTGTGTTTAAATATTACTAAATCAATCTTTATCTCTTCGAAACATTTCTAGATCATTAAAGTGTTTCATTCTCTTGTTACTTTGAACTGAAAAATTCTAAAGGGCTTATGTCTAGTGTAAAATATGTGGTTGACAAAAGTTTACGTAAAGTAAAATGAAAAGAAAATAGTAACGTTCAGTTGAATTTATTTATAGTATAAGCGAGTGTCTATAAACGATAGTCTTGAAAAAGACTGCTAATTTCTTTCGAAATTTGATAAAGAAACTGACTGGACCTATTATGTTTCATCAATGTTCTTCATAGATCTGTGAATGTTTGGTAATTCCCAACAGTCGATTAATAATAGTGGTCTGATATCTAAAGCGGCTGTGACCTTGATTGCAGCACCACGGCATGCCCGTGAAACGGCCAGTAATGCTTGTTTGTACACTGCAGATGCGGCTGTATGGCTAAAAATATACTTTCTTGCTGTCAATATTATATTCTCAAGGACTTAAATCCATCGTTCTTATCAGACCAATCTATCTTTATTCCCCATAATGTGAGGGATTTTAATGGATTGGGTGTTGAAGCTAAATTGTACAGTCAACGTCATTGTTATATTAAACTTTATGTCTGGTCATAAAGTTAAACAACATTATTAAACTCTTTCTCAAATAAACCATTAAATGTATTGATTCAGTATTCAAATCGTGGTGTGTAAACTCATCGCGTGATAGTAAATTCAAATTTTATGTCTTATTTTATACCGTTGATTACTTCTTGATTGCTTGTTAAACGTTATATATAGAGAATATATATGTGCTATTCTACAACTTAAAACAAATATAAATGCAAAT